>QNGE01004530.1:3600-16967 GCA_008508345.1 Paragonimus westermani
GGACGTAGTCATTTTCAGTAGTTAGGTCCCTTCCCGTCCCCTTCTTTTTCCTTCTCTCTTTCTATATAGGGTTTGCTGTTTCTTCATGGTTGTGTGGCAGTTAAGCATTAGTGTTAACCACTGATGTATTGCTGTCTGTGATGATGATGATGATGATGGAAGCACACCGGTGAAATGGGGCACCGTGCATTGTATTTTTCTGGCGTGCTTACTTCGCTTCAAGCGAACGTGTAAATGCCAACCGTTGAAACTGTAGTGGTTTGAGTAAACCGTGCATCATATAACAAGGTGCGAATCAGCGCATGTGGACAAGGTTACAATAGGTAGGCACAATGCCTTTTTATAGTGAAGAGAGGGAGGTTGGTGGAAAGTCAAAACATTCGGTGCGCCATAGTTCTCTGCTGATAATTCTGTTCCTTACTGTTGTGGAATCGCTCGTGACTTCGGATGACCGGATTACCAATCGTTGAGGTGTCCATTTCCTCCTTTTTAAGGTAAATGTTAACAAATAACAATATTAAATATTATAACGGGCTCACACTAGTCGTTCGACGATCATAGGGTGTAATTATTGGAGCTAAAAACATACATTCATTTCGTTTCAGAGTTTAAACATAATGTTTATTCCTGGCGCTAATCAAGCGGTGAAGTTTCGCCGTACCTACAGCATTCCATGACTGTCTTTTAGCTGCAATTGCAGGTTATCTTTTCAGGTGAAGTGATTATCCGGTAACGTCGTCGTGTTTTTGGCTAGGGTACTCGGTTGTTCACTGAAGTTGGCACTTGTGGTGATGTTGAAACCTTTGCAACCCATATGCCAAGTTCGGCGAACCGATCACTTGAGATCTTGATTTTATTCAAAGTAGTCTTTCGCCATGTTCATCCTATCCAGCTTATTTACCAACGTAAAGCATGTGTGTTCAGAATTGAGCTGCACTGACTCCATGATTGTTGCCTCCAACTTGAGATCTCCTGATGCCACCACGAAGTCATTTCGATCTGATTGCTGCAATCTATTTTCGGGTAATCGTTAATTATCTACTCTGTTATCAGTTGTGATCGGTGCAATCACTAGAGAATTTGATCACTTCCTTCACTTATATCGGACGCATGCTGAAATTCGGGTACTCTGAATGCATGAACCACTGTGGACTCCTCTAATAATGTCAATGTTTCAAATATACCCAATACGATAATGAGAGTAAAGACCTATCTGGCTATTGTGTTATTGACAATTCATCCTCAGACCGGCACAATTATACAGGGTGTGTAAAGTTAGAGGGAGGCATCGGTCGAACTTATTGCAGAATGGCTGGGTTACTGGTCAATCCGTTAGTGATGGCATGGTTAGTCTACTACGCCCAGCTCGTCCACTGGTTCAGCTGCACAGGTCGGCTATCGATCTAGTGATTTGGGCCACTCAATTCTGCTCTCCTTTTTTATTGAGTATAATATTAATGCTTCTTTTTTATTGGGCAATCGTGGACTTCGTCTCAAACTGAAGGCCAGACATCGTTGACCACAGCTTTTATAAGTTAAGTCAACTGTCCCACTCCGATGGAGGCATTGGGCCCGCCTTTTGCCCTTAATGAAACATCAGTAGTGCACTGTCCTTCAGAAGGAGATTAGAACACCAACTGTCCTACTTTCGAGGCGAGCGTGTTGATCACTGCTCTACCAGTCTCATTAAGATTGACTGAATTATCATGAAACTCTCGGCCACGATCCTTTGTGAATAACGCTGAGATCCTCATACTTCAACTGCTACGGTCCTTTTCTGGCCGTTTTACAATCCGTTTCACTGTACCGACACTTTTGCCGTGTATTTCATTCTGGAGTAAACAACCCGTTTTTTCATTCAGGTCCTATCGGATTTAATGGACTCAATCATTTCCGTGACTTTGTCTCCGATTCCAAGTCAATCCTCTGGCAATCTTCGCGGGACGCTAAACAACTACTGCTCAGCCAGTATACCTATTTCGAAAACTATTTCTGCAGACGTCCCATCTGACCTCTCGATTTCGCAGTCGTTTAATGACGAATCTGAGCAAGCGTGGGTGAATACGAGCTCCTCACTGCTCATCTCATCACGTCCGGATGTATGCGTAAATGTAAGCACGCAACTATCGGATGCCGTGTCGTTTGATGCATCACAGTCGATCAAGCGTTCCTCTGTGGTGGGCGCCCATCACATCTCTACGTTCCGTCAGAGCACTCAAAGCAAAAAACCCGCTGTTAATCCCGATCAGTCAGACCTGTCCATTCCGAGTTCTATGGTCCTTTCTGTCCCACCGTCCCAATCGCGACCCGGTTCATGTTTTCAATCGCCTACTCTCAACAATAAATGTGATTATGAGTTTACACAATCACACACTCCGTCTTCCAACCCAGCAGTCGAAGGCGGGTCACAGCCTATCGAAACTAGACGCATGGTTTCTGACACACGAAATCCTAATTTTTCAACTCCAGTGCTACTCAACCCGAATAAAAATCGCTCACAGCGTTTGCCCTCATCCCGCGATTCTTTCAAACTAGATCATAATCAAGTTCAATACAAAAAATATTTTTAGATCACCTAGTTGATGTCTTTACTATAACACAAATTTCTCGTGTAACGCCGAACTTTTCGTAAACGACTCGTCGTCGTTCGTTTGCCGGTTCTCGTGAACTCCCACGGCGCTGCTGATTTCTGCTTCTGCTCCTGATTAGTGATTCATCTTGGAGATTTACTGCCCGGTTTTTTAGAACTTTCATACTTGTTGCAGATTATTTCCAATCTTGTGGCCGTTTTTTCACACATCAGGTGCAATCATATTATTCTTTTCTTGCGGGGTATGGTCATCGCTCCTTGATTTGCGTCTTGTTGATCTAATAAAATCCTGTTCACTTATTTTTGTTGATTTTCTGCGGTAGGACCACAGGGCTCGTTCATTTCAGCAGAAGATGTTAGATCCGCGCATCTCAGCACGTGATCTTCCGAATCAATAAGGTTACTGTTCAAACGTCTCTGCTTTGCGCTGATTGTGAACTGTCTCAGACGAAATCAGCTATGAAGTTCGCATCCTTGCACTTCATTTTCTTCCTCTGGTCGTCAGTCGATTATAATACTGATGCATATGTGTATAACTATTTTCCTATGGATCATCAACTCAAGGAACTATCTGTGGAAGACATTTCTCATCACTATATAGTGCCTAAGTGAGTTTGTCCATTTGATGTTACTCATTTGGTTCGAACTCCTCACCAGTGGTAATCGCATATTGTACTACGATAAGGATATGTTTCGGAATTTTCCCTGCTATATGAGCCCGCCCAACTTCTCTCAGATGCTGATCTCACTGAGCCTCAACGTTTGCGATTACTTCCAGTTTTCATAGTCTGCGCGATTATGAGGTCGATCGATTTGCGTACAGTAGTATGGCACAAACTTACATGGAATGGCCCTCGCACATGCCATCGACTTGTGTGTAGGGACGTCGAGGACGCGATTTGGGGCGTATTAATCCTCCCAAAACTACTCTTCAAAAAGTCCGCATGAACTGCTTCACTGATTGAAGGGACTGTCGGTTTCGAAGGTGTTTGCCTTCATGCTTGATTGTATGCTCCGGCCCGAAGGATTCCGCGGATGAACGTCTTGTCAAAAGGGGCACTCAATTCAAGCTAGTTCGGTTTTCCTCGAAGGTATGATCAGCATACACGATGTTTTCCTCATCTTATCCACCTCCGCCCACATCGTTTTTGACCGTTCATTGTGCTTATGGAACGAACTGAGCAATGTGCTTGTGTTATCAGGTTATCTTGCTTGGGGTAAAGGGAACCTATTGGACACTGTGTAATATACTTGTTTTTTAATACACTTGCTCGACAATGAATGCTGATTGTAAACGTGGAAATGATGCACAACTCCACTGGAGAAACTATACATGTAATTTGTTCCTTAAGTGGTAACTCAGACCATGTGCTGGATAGTACGCTGCTATGACAAACGCCGTTATGACGGAACGGCTATTATAACGAAACAGATGTCTAACCCCGAAATGTCTCCCAATATAGAGCAAGCTTCGTATTTATTGTAGTCATCCTTTCATTATGACATACAAATTGGTTATTGCCGATCAGATTTACGATCACTTTGGTGAACTACATGGTGTTGCGAACAACTGCACAACTGTCTGTCCATTCTACTCGGTTTAGTATGATTTCCTAGAGGTAATCAATGTTCACAAAAGGCCATCGGTAACTTAACTGATCAAAAGTGCGGTGGTATTGACTGCGACCGTTGTTCAGATTGATTGATTGATGGGTGCACAGTATTTGGAAACGTTGTTTAAGTGTGCTGTATTGTGATGCGAATTGCTTTACCGGTTAGATGCCGTACTGAAAACTGCAGAAAGTTGTTGAATGGACGTTTGTGACCCTTTAGCGAGCGAAAATCAGTGGGCCCCGTGACGTCAGTTACTCACGAGCCTAGTTGACAACGTGACGTATATGCGTGCAACAACAAGGTGAGTACAGTTTCAATAAGTTTGCTTAAAGAGTACTTCCGATAAACCATGTAGCGTACGATTCCACTGTACTTCACAATTTGGATTGCTAGAATGGGAACATAGTTACAGGGAAATATTTGAGACTACAACTGTTATTTGTACCGTAGACAGAAGCGACAGGAAATGTGAGAATGCCACTGTATACAACACTGCATAACAGTCGTACACCGCTTTTGTCTTGAACGGGCCATCGAGCCCTCTTTAAGCCTTAATAAAATAAAAACCGAATTTGTCAAGTTTTACATATCATGACAGACGGACAACAAGTTTTTGCTGTACTTATTTAAATATATATCACTTGGTTTCGTAATAAAACGCGTGCTTTACAAGTCCTAGTCCATGAACCGCACAAACAATGTGTGTGTGTATATGTGTTAATTGGACGGAACGTGTTTTCTCTTATCCTGTTGTCCCCATTTACCAACGTCCTGTTGGGAGAGATTATGAACTGTTCCGTGCGTAGTAATATGAATATTCAGACATTACCCATTAAACTCAAACAACCGATTCAGCTGTTTACCTTGGGCGTACAGTTTAATTCTTATAATGAAATAGGTCAGAAAGACGGCGTGGCAATTGAATTCCTGTTAAGGCTACTGTATATGCACATTCCCATGTTATGTCCGGCTGAGTTCATCTGTCGATCAGTGCAACTTGCGTAAGGGCCGCATGGATGAAATCCTCNACTTCAAAAATCTTTCTTCTCAGTGTAGATCTCGTCATTGCAGCCTCTCTGTTTAGTTTCCGAGAGATAAGAGTTTCCTTTCCTTATTAGCCAATCAAGTGGCTAACCAGCATTGGCCGGCTGGACAGAAAGGCCCCACTGGCACACCTCCCGGTCTTATTCCTTCGGGTTTACAGTGGATATGTGGTGTGTTGGTGGAACTGCAATCGGTGCAGCGCAAGCCAATTGCAGTGATGAATAAGCGCAGGCGTCCTTTGGCTTCGGTCACTGTGACAGGCTAATCCGAATCGGATGCCGCCGGTCATGTCGGTCAACACTTCCAGAGTCTTTTGTGATTCGCGAACTGCCGTCAGTTTAGAATTTCGGAGTTAGGTTTTTAAGTTGACAAGGCTGAACTGTTTGTGTTCTTTTTGGATGCGCCGATGGGTTCCAAAGCAGGAAGTCTCAGCCCAACAAGATAAGGTATTGCAGCTACGTTGACTTTTGTCATATAATTCGGATATGTCGTAATCGATATTGACCGCAAATGTGTTAAAGTACGCGTAAATCGGTACCATGGGAGAAAAATGGTTTGGTGCCAGTTTACATTCATGTTGGTATTTACGAAATTCGGGAGACAACGAAGTTGGTTTATCTTCTCGATCTATGACCTACTTTTGACGGGAGAGACGTGGGAGCAGGTAACCTTCAGAATCAGTCGGCTGTGCATGTAGTTGAAGCTATGCAGCTATACTCTGCACCACAAGGTCTCTTATGAGTGATCGCTCTGGTCTAAAGTGACTCGTATCACACACGTATTGTTTCATCTTGCTTTGATTGGCATCTCAAGGAACAGAAATTTGTGCAGCAAATTATTTTGTGCAATTAGTTTACTGCTTGTAATGGTCATGAACGACATATGGCAGTTAGTTCCGTCGATGAGTTCGACCACCGAATTACTCACCTCATTATTCTTTTCACGGACAGCATAACTTCGTAGTGTTCTGTAAAGCGGATGACTGGGCCGACTTTTTCATCAACATGCTTCGTGCTTCCAGATTTTTACATGTGCACTTACATTGAAGTGTTCTCTGTGTCTAAAAGGAATGGATGCAGCATGTTACAGTGCGCCGTGCTACAGCGACCTTTACCCGAATAGACGCTTACTGCAGCAACCGCTATTGTAGGAACTACACGTTGCGCAAAAAGTGTGGTATTGCAAGGCTCCTAATTGCTGTAGTGATCACAACTGCAAGGTGACACGCATCGTTCAGGCCATCCTTCAGATAGGGGATTTTTATCACGCGGGTATCACCAGCTCCCATACTGTGCGCACCAGTTCAAATGTTGAGCAATTAAGGACGTACAGATTAAACGGTTCACTCGATCGCCCACAAGCTTCTACCCACCCTCACTGAAATACAAGTGCCGATTATCAATCAATGTTAGAAGCCTATCTGTGTATTCCTAGTGATGTTGGTTGGTGAATCAACACAGCCTACAGGAGACAAGCTACGCTGTTACTTCGGCCCTAACCTCAAGGTTTCGGTATGGTTTGGAATACTTAGTGCTACACTCCCGGGCCTACAATTTTTCGACGGTACGGCCAATAGCTCCACAGTTATTGAACTACTATCTGGATTCTTGTTACAAAATTTACAAACCTTGAGTCGCGCACAGCACAGTCACATATATTTCCAACATGTCTGTACGTTTCTGTTCTACAAAATACTTCCGAATAAGAGTATTGGATGAGGTAGGCTGTTCGACGGTCCCAAGGTCTTCCGGTTTGACCTTGTTTGAATGTTGCCTTTTGACTTGACTGACCCCAAAAGCTAATGGATAACGTCAGCGCGCTTTCGCAGCGTATCCTATATCATTAGAAGGAGGGTGCACAAATGAGTTGAGATTGGTGGAGTGTTTACTGTTTTGCTTGTCTTCATGGGTAGTTGTGACAGTCCTGTTCATGATAGAACTACTTGATTATTGAGGTCAGCTGCTTTACTGCATGAAGCCGTCTCTTGCCTGATAAAACAGTACCTGAAATGTGTCACATGTTCTGTTGGTCGACAATTCTAAAATTTAGCTCATATGTCTAAATTAAGACCCTTGTGTCGGTTAACAGTGGAATGACCGCCATTTTCCACTGCTTAAGACAACCAAAAGTGGTCATTTTGTCAACCTTCACATAAATGGGTGTACCATAGGAAATCCCAGCGTGCGCGACAGAAATATGGTAAACGCGCCGCCATGAGACAGCTGTATTTGCACAATCGCAGATTTCTTTTAATCAGGCGAAATTTCCAACGGTAATCGCTGCCATGTTCTGAATGGTTCGTCCGCACTTGATTGTTTACAATGTCCATCCTTCGTTTCCCTGATAACCGAACTCACAGCCATACCCACTGACCTCGATCTTAGAGTAAAAATGTTTTCGGCAGCTCGAAAAGTGGTGAACTGTGAGCACATACGATGTCACTAATCTGGAAAACGACCGGCGGAAGTATATGCGCCCATACTGCACGGAATCCGAGGCTTCCAAATATTACATTAAAAATCCAACTGGTTATTTGATTGATGTAAAACTATTTACCGTACCTTCGGAAATCGTATATTTCAAACCACACAAAAACTTGTGTTTGAAGCTGTCGTAAGTTTTTTCATTGTACCGGGATTTTTTTGTACCCTATATATTTGATTGTTTGCATTATTACCAACATGAAACAAAACGCAGCCTCCACCGGGAACCTGCTATTATCGTCATTTTTCGTTTTGAGGACTGCCGGTGGGTAGCATGGTTCGGGCGGCCGCTGATCCCAACAATAGTGCATGAAATAACTGATGAATACAAATTTATGGTGAAGAACAGAGGAGGGAAAGAAGGAAAGCAAGCAAATGCGGTGGAGCCTCGGGGAAGAGAAAAAGAAAAGAAAACAAACTTACTATCCTCCATCGACATAAGCTTCTGTAGCATGGTTGCCACAAACCATCCATAGCAGGTTAAACGTTTCTCTCAGTCGCCTTCCCAAAGCAGAATTCCACGCTGAAACATGTGTGCGTGGGAGCCAAAGCACATTAAAACCTTCTGAACTGGGCGTCGTCCGATCGCGAGTTGTTGGAATAACTTGCCTGTCGAAACCTTGGGGTTTCCACCTTCAGTGAGGGGGTAATATTCCTCTCCAATTCCTTAGTGGTGACGTCTGTGAGTAGCTTGTCAACCATTTTTATTTTCGAAGTCTGTCTTAAGAAACCTATTCTACATCCTTTTCATCAGCGACATAGAAGGATATCACCGTTTACACTCCAAGCAAGTCGTATTCTAAGACCCGATAGATTCACAAACACCGATATAGCCTTATTCATACTTTTTCAAACCCGATGTTGGACCGAACTATACAATCCCTGACTTGTTTATTTTGGTCGCGGAGAGTAGTGCTGTTTTTCTGGTCACCGGAAGGAATTACCTCGACAGGACACGTTGGTACGTTTGCGTATTGATCAAAATTTCCTAAGGTGAAGGTATAGCATGCTTTCTGTAGATTCGCCAACTGTCATCGCTGTTAATTTGCAGACAATAAGCTTTGGGAGTCGGCAATTGTAGTTCACTGGATATAAATCGAGGCTTGTGGGCCTTCAAATGAACAGTTCATTCTGTGTGTGAACAAAACTGTTAGAACACGAAAACTGGTAGATGCAAGCATTTCGTATTGACTCGTCAGTACCAAATTTGCAATAACATGAAACGGGTTTTTTATATCGAGCAGTTAGGGAGCAGGGTTGATAGTCAATCGGTGGTTTAGGAAAGGTCACTACGTCCAGGGAAGGGTCAAGTTTACGAGCAATTGTTTCTGAACACACAAGGTCGGCTTCAGTCGATTGATTGCGACCGCCTCAGCAAACCGCAAGAATCTTGGATTGGAGTGACGTAATAGGATTCTGAATGCACACATTGGGTCGATAACGTGACCAGTGGTCAGGACGTGTCTTGCGACTGCGGACGCCGGTTGCTTGCGTGTTTCAACAACACTGTCGTTCTTCTGTAATACAGAGCTCTGCACCCACTTAGGCAAATGTTCCTTCACTCTGGAGATCAAGCACCTCTCGGTTCTGCCTATGTAACTTTCTTTGCAGTTACATGTAAATTGGTAGACACAATGTGAGGTGGCACCGACAGGCTGATCTCCTTTGATTGAAGGGACAGGCAGTTTCTGGGTCCGGGCTAATACACAGAGTTCCGCTGCGTTAAATGTTCGTTTAATCGAATTCACTAGTCTTTGGGTTGTCTGATGCATGCTATAATCACCTTTAAAAGGCAATTCTATATAAACCTTCTTTTTTCTAACTGTGGCCACCTGTTCGGAAGGTGGTTTCGGTCTACTATGCCTTTCTATGAACCTTTTTGGATACCCGTTAGATTGTAGTATAGATGTGATCAAGTCTAATTCCTTCGCAAGACTGTCCTGTGTACATATTCGTCTTGCTCGTGTGAATAGTGTATTCACCAGTGCGCGTTTGTGATGGACCGGTGTGAAACTACCGAAGTTCAGGTATTGACCCGACCACGTGGATTTCCTATAGACGGCTCTTTTGATAGAGCCATCCTCCCGGCGACTAATGAGTATGTCTAGAAACGGCAAACAGTTGTCGGTCTCAAATTCACATGTTACTTTCAGGTTGGGATGACAACTATTTAGGCGCTGCACTAGGTTATCTATTGCCTGCTTGGACCGACTGAACGCTAGTGTATCATCGACGTAGCGTTTGTAATATGACAGACCCGCTATGTCTGTGGCTAACTCCCGCTCAATCTTTAACATGAAAAAGTCTGCCAGGATGGGCCCTAATGGACTTCCCATGGCTACCCCGTCTATTTGGCGGTAGCACCGATCAAGAAAACGGAAGCTGATGTTTTCAGTACATAACAATAATGCTTCCCTCAGAATATCATTAGGTAGAGGCAGAGTAATGTGGCTCATTTCAACGAGCTCACCAATAAAATCGATTGTCTCGTGTAACGGGACATTCGTGAATAGTGACTGAACGTCTATAGAACACATCAACTCATTAGCAAGATTGATGTTTTCTAAGTCACTGATCAATTCAAAAGAATCTTTAATAGAATGTGTTTGAAACTTTTGTTTCAATGGAGTTAGGATTTCGACTAACCAACGTGCCAATTTATGGTACGGAGAATTGGTCATTGCCAGGATAGGCCTAAGAGGCATCCCAGATTTGTGTGTTTTAGGGAGGCCGTAGAGCTGAGGTGTCGACGACCCACATGGTTTAAGAGCTTTGTAAGTCCTGTCATCGATTAAGCGCAGCTGTAAGAGGAGTTCGAGATGCCGTGCTATGCGACCTTCTATTTCATTGACGTTGTCTACGGTGTCTATTTGCTGAAACTTCGTTCGGTCCTCTAGTATTGACAATGTCTTCTGTACATATGCGTCCCTGTCTAAAATGACTGTCCCAGAGCCTTTGTCTGGCTTAAGTGTTACTAGATTTTTTGATTTAAGTTCTTTTATTGATTGTAGGTGTTGCTTTGTGATATCACACCGACCGTTGATTGGGGTCATGATAAACCCGTTAGCTACATCAGTCAGTTTGGTCTTAAGCCAGCCTAGGTTGTCAGCAGTAGTTGGCTGAAGGTCTGATAATTGATCAATTAAGCTCTCAAACTGAGCTTCAATATAAATACGATTAGGCCTGTATGATGGTATTTTATAATCTAGACCCGAAGCTAAGGCTTCTAATTGCATAGAATTCAATTGTACTGAAGAACAGTTCAATACATACTTACTGGGATCCAGTGGAACTGGTTCTTCAGCAGACTTCTTACGTGACTTCTGCAAACGGTTGATGTATGTTCTCTTCGTACGATCAGTGATTGCCTTACAGAATTGTGTGAACACAATACGACCGCATAATGATAAGTTTTCTACGATGGAAAGAAGACGACAATGTGTTTGACGCAAATCCACAAGTCGCATTTGCGCAGTTTCGATGTGTGCAGTCGTAATACGCCTGAGGTTATTGTTCGTCACTTTCAGCTTATTCTTTCTCAGTAGCCGCAGGAATTGATAGGGATATCGACCGTCACGTGTGCATTCAGCAAGAAACGATATCTTGACAAGTTCACGAGCTATCTTGCATCTCAAGCTGGCCACACGGCGCAACAACTTTAAAGTTTCAACGGGAATTCGTCGCTTTAAAAGTTTGAAACAGTACATTGCCTTCAGAAGTTTGAACAAAACTGTTAGAACACGAAAACTGGTAGATGCAAGCACTTCGTATTGACTCGTCAGTACTAAATTTGCAATAACATGAAACGGGTTTTTTTATGTCGAGCAGTTAGGGAGCAGGGTGGATAGTCAATCGGTGGTTTAGGAAAGGTGACTACTTCCAGGGAAGGGTCAAGTGTGTGTGTGGCATATCTATGAAATTTATATGGTATGCTGTTATTGCGAGTTGTCAACGATCTCCTTGAGACTGATTTGCGTAGTTTGGTATATCTGCCGGTTACCAGATAAAAGGCGGTTGCGTTCGTGGAGTTGCATCAGATTACTGACTGCAGTATTGCCTAGGCAATGAGGCACGACCTTATCAATGTACAGCAGAACTTTATTTGTAGCTGCAGCAGTGCTGTCTTCCGCATCTGGAAGTAGGGAGCTTGAAGAAATACCCTTAAGCAAGCAGTATGTCAACCGCCTAGAGGTTAACCATGACTGCTGCCCATTATCCCGTACAGTCTGAAAAATCGAAGCATATTTTGGAACCTCGAGGTGGCTCATGATACATCTACTGCGCCTAGTCTTAATCGGAATAGGATGTTAACGTCGTGTTCACTGTTCCCTGGGCTAGTTTGTATCTCTCTACCAACTGAGGCAAACTTTTAGATCACTGATCTCAGCCAGGGTTACCCAAGAAAGCCCCATGTCTCATTATCTCACAGGTCAACCTTTTGAGTCAGAGTTTTCGGGTTGGATCATCCAGGAAAATTCCGTCTGCCGGGGACCAGATTGTGCATATGCTGATGAATCGACGCAGCACGGAAACGCCACACTGCGCCGTTCACCATGGAACTAAACTGCCACGACATCAACGTCGCAGTACTGAGTGACACAAGGCTTGCAGACCGAGATAAGTTCCTTGAAGTAAGTTTTGGGCACATCTACTTGATAGGCCACCTGGCAGAAGGTGTTGGGAGCATAGTGTTTGTTTAGCGGTCACCGACTGCATTAATTCTTTGATGCTAGGCCGACCACCCGACATCATTCCTTAAATCCATGCGTCTGCAACTGGGCGGATGTAAGTCTGCGGCTGTTCATGTTTGCTGTTCAACCGCGATTCATATCAACAATACGAAAGAACCAGTTCTATGATCACCTGACTGTTTGTTTCGGATGATTACAGATTGCTGGTTGGACATGATTCAGCAGCCTGGCCGGGAGTCTTCATGCCCCACGGCGTCGGTGCAGTCAATGAGAACGGTGACCGTCTGCTTCAACTGGGTGGCCAGCATATCAACGAATTTCAGCTGGACTTACTCACCATGCGGTCATCACGAGTTGCTTGACTGTCACGATGAGGCTGGACCTTGACGTGGTGTGACGGCTTGCACATCTCGATGACCTTTTGGGCTAAACTGGATAGAGTTACTCATACCAAGCAGGCCAACAGGTAGAGGTCTGACAAACCACAGTCTCCAGGTTGGGGTTCGAAAGATGGTTGGCATCTCTTCCTGAAAAACGTACCATTTCTGGTACACCGCCACCCACCCGCCGCCTTGCGGTACAGGCTATTGAGCCAAAGGCTTTGGTTGAGAACCCTAATCGCTCTCCTGTCTAGGTCTGAGCGTTCTGGCATTATCTCAGCCCACACACAACCATGACTACTCACAACACAAACGATTCCATACTGCATCGGCCGTCTCGCGGTATAAACCGGGTCGCCCTATCTGCTGCATACAGCAGGGTGGATAGGCGAAAACATGCTACTGCTGACCCCTCCCCCACTGTCCTATCATATTTAGCTCTCAGGCCTCTCCCGATCCCCAATTCTGATAACTTCTCTGCAGGTCCCACAGCAGATATAATTAATCGTAGAAACACTGTGCCGATAAGTCCCAGCTCTCGCCACTCAGTCTCAGACCTCCCTCG
>QNGE01004530.1:19360-45364 GCA_008508345.1 Paragonimus westermani
CCTCGCGACTCGCAGAGTCGGTGGTTGGAGACTTTGGGCGAGATGGCGGCTAATCGAGTTCAGTGGCGTGAATGTTGTCGTTGTTTGGCCGAGTCGTCTGTGAATTGAGTGCATTTAATGACGCGGGTCAGTGAAAACCGTAAGGAAGCTGTCTCGCTGATGACGCCTTACTCTCACTTGCAGCTCGGTTGTGTTGTTTTCAAGGTGTAGGCACCTTGGTGCTGAATGTTTGAATATGGACGTAGTGGTTTCCAGTAGTTAGGTGCCTTTCCATCCCCTTCTTTTTTCCTTCTCTCCTAGATATTTGTATATATATATGTATGTTTTTGCTGTTTCTTCATGTTTGTGTGGCAGTTAAGCATTAGTGTGAACCACTGATGTATTGCTGTCGATGATGATAATGATGATGATTCTGATGATATGACGTCTTTAATAACGGATTCGTCCACCGTCTGTCGTCCTTGTCTACGTTTTTACTTCGCGTGTTAGTCCACTGGGCAATATGTTGCTTCTGTTTATGTTTGCCAGATGTGGCCTGTCAGAATCGAAGTCTCCATGTAAGTCAAGTCAACGTTTTGTGTACGTTCTTTCTGTAGCTTACAACCATAGGGACTATATTCTCAGACGCTGCGAACGACGACATTTGAGCCAATCAGCGCCTGGTGAACTGATGAAATTTAGAGTTTTTGTTCTCGGTAAACAGATCATTTGCCACGTATGGAACATTTTATAATGTTCACTGTGATATGGTCCTTGGTCTCGTCGACCAATTGCACAAGTCACAGTTTCTTTTTCGGGCGAACACAATAGAGTGGGGGAAAATCGAGAATTTCTCCGCGGTCTTATTGTTCATCAACTACAAACTCACCAATTCAGTTATGAATTGCACTCGCACTAGGGTCAGGTTCTTCCCCAGTCATTTCTGTCGTATACTGTCTAAATTTTCCAGCGTTTTACTGTTTCCATCAGTGTAAAACATTTCTAGGCGACTTTTGCTCGGTTATCACAAATGATATCTGGAGACTTCAAATAGCCTTGGGAAGAGCACCTGAATTCCAAGTCCCCGCCTAAGTAGACATGTATAGTCAGGAAGCTTTTTGGCGTATATTTACGAGAACCTGTTTCCGTGGTTGCCATCAAAATCTGGCATATCATTCTGTCTCACCTTTATCGTGCGTGCATCGCCTGTCTTGCGTCTTCGCATCGGACTCACATCAGCTTAATGTCCAACTCGTCGTTAATTCATCACCCGGAATCTCTCGGTACGCTCCAGTTTATTCAACTGCAAATTACTCCCTGGTAGTATAAGATAAAAGGGGAAATGTTATAGCTTCGTATCCCTAGGTATCACCGCTTTGGCAGTGAGTTCCTCTACACGACGACCGCAAGTTACCAGCGTCATCATTTGCAGTGAGTGGAAAGTAGATAGGGCTACCAGCTGTAACATGCTGCGCTAATAATTGTTTACAACCGTTCCTTCAAGTGCATTAACTGATGTTTTATCATCCTACGGCCAGTGTGTAACCACTTTGAAGTTTGCTGATCGCTTCTTCACTCAGAATTGGACAGTCGGCTGCAGGTGATAATTTCGTGATTGCAGGATGTTCACAAACAGAACCGGTGCTGTATGTTCATGCAGTAAAGCGTTGTCACATAAGTTTCGATTTCATAATTTATACTTCTTGTTGCGGTCTATCGGAGTTAACATTGCCACACGTGATTCTTGTGTGACAATCCTACTCACATACTCACCCAACCTATTTAAAGATAAACCGTGGTGTTAAGGTTTTTCCTTCAACGGCAACGACCGTAAGCCAGGAAGTGACACCTTCGTCCTTCCGTACATTCGGCGGCACCAGATAACGTAGTTCGTTCAAGTGGTATAAAGTTCCAGCACTATGCATTCACTGTTTTTCACCCAGGATGCGTCAACGACATACCACCGTTCCAAGGCTTCCTGCATATGTTTGACGAACCGGGTGGGTATTTTCTTCACGAAATGGTGGTTAGCAGGTGTTCTATTGTTGAGAATGACCAACGGTAACATGTAAGGTGTGTTGCGCAATGACACTTCGCTCGCATGTCATCGGTTACTTCTGCGAAAGTTGCACCTACATTATATAGTGCGGACAAGCGACAAAGCAAAAAAACACGTCAATTCTGTGGCAGTCAGTCGGGTAACCAAGGCGGAAGCAGGGATATGCAATTGAAACATACTCATTAACAAGAAATATGACATTGATGTAACATAATAGATCTGCCGTGGGTCAGAAGGGTAAGAAGCGTCCAGAAAGAAAGAGACTTGGTTAGAAACTTTACACAAATCAAATGGAAGGCGTAAGATATGGTTGGGAAATTCATACAAATCTGACAAGAGTAAAAAGAGAGCACATAGATTAGTGCTGATTAGAAGATGGCGCAATGCGGATTGATGAGGGATAAGGGTGGCTCATCAGTTGTTAGGTCCTACAAAAAAAGGTTGGTAAAGTGGGCGGAAATAAAATGGAATCAAAAAGTAGCAGTCGTATCCTCACCATTGTGGCGAAAAGCTAGTCACCAACCGTTTCTAGACGCACAGACTAGGATTCAATCGATATATTGAAGCGGCTTCCGCAATACTGAGCGCCTGCTTTAGTTTGGGTCTGAAGAACACTCTGAAGTCGGATCCACTGAGTGCCCGGTCTATAGAAGATGCTTTGTAATAACATTAACGGTACAACCGACCCCGGAATTCAAAAACCATTTCGGTATGTGTACGTTAATGCGTGTGCCGAGATGCCTCCTAGTTCTGCCGAAGTATCTGCTTCCACAGACACAATCAAAAGTGTGCACACTACTGGAGTGGACGATAAAGAGTACCAAGTCCTTCCTAAGTGTAGTTGGAGCACGGTAGTTTCTTCCACGTAGACCAATCGAGCGGTGTTATAGGTGCGATTTAGTGCTGCGTCTAAACGGCGTTTTATTAAGGCTGAAACTGTCACCTTTGAAAGACTGATAGACAGGCTTCCGAGGAATAGTAATGGGTGTGAACCGTGTAGGTTGTGGAGTGGAACATTTTTGAATAAACCTTGTCGGGTTACTATTTTCTATCAGGTTTTTATGCAGTAACTTCAGTGCATTTTCCAACTCATCTGTAACAGTTTGTCGAAATCTGTGTAATGAGGTTCTAACGAGTCTTTTAAAGTGCAGTTATTGTTCTGTTTACGTGGACTTGTCGCACACATGTCTTGAGAGTGATCCATCGCGTCTAGAAATGATATGCCTCCAATGGGATGCGAACGAAATGTCATCGCACACGTGTTACTGTTAACCTACTTTAGATCCATCGCTGGGAATCAATATTTCAAACTGATATGTTGTTGCAAAAGCTATAGACCTTCCCGAAACCTTTAATTTCATTTTGTGTGTTTAGTTTCCAAAGCAGAGTTTTGATTGTTTACAAAGAAACAACTGTTTCATATATTTGTCTGGTATTTCGGGTTCGATGCGTTCTGGCTTAATGAAACTTCGGGATTAGTATACTTATTTCCGTATTTTTCGCAGTGGATTTCAATTCCTCATCGTTATGGGCAAATTAAACAACTCTTTTAAACTTGCCTCGAACTTTTCATCTCTGCCTTTTCACTCCAGTCCATAGTCCATTTATCGAAATGCTTCCAGTAAACATGGGATGATCTATATCACATCACTCGGACCAAAGCCAAACTCCCTGTGAACCGTATCCTCACCCCTATCTTTGGATAACGTGTTGCAATCAAAAGCACCCAATATTTTGTTGACTAAGTCTATAACCAGTTTGTTTTTCCAAACTACATTGGGATCTGTACTCCGCGATGCCCTGATTGCCGACTGTAATATCGTCGGCGGAACCTGAGAATGTTTTCCTTGTGCAACCGAATGAGACCAGATTTACCTTTGTACTGTGTTCAGCTTTTTGTGTTGGTCGTACCAAACACTGTACATGTATCAAGTGGAAATGATCCAATGATTACCTAACACCTCAGTATTTGGGCTGAAATGTGAACGCATTTGATAAACGATGGGGAAACTATATGAGGTTGCATCTGTTTTACAACATATTTTCCAGCAGTAGTTGAAAATACATGCGAGTAGTATTCTTTCGCGAGAAGTGGTACACCATCATTCCCGATAGATTATTACCATAGGAAGACGTCGAGCTGATAAAGCCCGCTAACAGATAGCTACAATAGGTTCAACAACAAAACCACATGCGTTACTTTGTTTATTGTTCTCTCAGATGTAGTACACTCCGGTTAAGCTAACTATAGAACGCATGTTCATTGCTTTGTTTGACATTTTCAGAGATTTTTAGACATCGCTCTTTGCTACTTCATAAGTTGTTAGCGCTTCCACAATTAAAATTTACATTAACCCCACTGATCTCTATGCCAAATGGACCACCTTCTGACATTTAAGTCACGGAGTAAAACACATCTTCGTTGTGTTGCTCGCAGTCTGCCAGAATTGTTGAACTATTCTCAGACAGACTTAACGCATTTACTGACCGACACAACTATGAGCGAGTTTAGTGGTGTCGTTCTGGATGTGTCGGTGCCCTTGTCTACGACTTTTGCCTTGTAGTGTCCGTCAAATGAGTTGGCTGGTTTTCTCCCTGCATCTCTTTGTTCACTTTCACTAGGTGGGTAAGCTGTAGTTGCAAAGGTCTCTTATGTTTTGAATGGTTTGGTTGCGAACTTTCACCTAACTGACCATGGATAATAGAAGGTTAGGCCTTGTTTTTGCCGGCGAAATATTTATCGGAGTCAGCAGGCTTACCAGATAGTCACAGTAGCGGTGGGACTATGATTCGTGTTATCAACACAGGCCAGTTGGACCGGATGTTGAATTGAACTTCGTTCACTTGCTCCGGTTGACCGTTCAACTATTTGCTGAGTGGGAGTTATGATGTCAGATTCGGTAAGGCAAGGTGGAATGTACAGTACTTAGTGAGGCGACCAGTGTGGCGCATACTGAGTAACAGGCTCTGTGGCGAATTTAGGCTCTCTTCTGAGGTTGGGCACATGTATTAGATTTTCATGTGGATTCTTTCTTTAATTCTCGTAAACCAAAGGAGAAATCAGTCCACAGATTGAATGAGCTTGAAGCTTGAGCAGAGAATATCACCCTTTTTACAGAGCTCCTTGTCATGGATCGCACACCTTCGAAGGCATGGTTAATGAAGCGATCGTTATACTTCAGTCAGTTCACCACAGGTTATTGCCTCGAATCAAATGTTACTTCTATTTTTTCTGTTCACTTCTGTGTTCATCCTACGTTCGTCAGCGCTCTCACCTCTTAGAATGTACGCACATGTCAGAGTAAAAAACCTTTTGCGGTTGCCGCTACTGTTGCTTTCCACGCATGATTTTTATCTTTACCGTTAAAAATGCGATACTTACAGTTGCACTCTTGAGTGTGCGAGGATGAGAGATGGAATGCCCATTACGAGGATAGATGCCTCATGGACTGAATTTAACCGATACTGTTCATTAGTCAATTTCGTGTACTCTTGAACAGCTTACAAGAAATAGAGATTCGACGAAGACAAATACCTCTACTTTATTAAGATTCTTTGATCTCAAAACAGGGATCCTGATTTGCGACATAATAATGCTGCACCCCAAAGCCAACCAGAACGTTGTCTACGACGATACAGGTAACCGGCTCGCTCATCATCTTGACTACTGAAGAAGTCTTCGATCCTCTTGTAAAACAGTCGATCACTATTCCAATATACAGAATTCATGCTTGCATTCAGTGGCATTTAGTCTGCATTCCTTTTCAAAATTTCAAAATGATTTTTGTTTTTATTTCAACCTCTGTTTTAGATGATTGTAAGGTAGCTGACCGACTTCATTCAGTTCAGCATTGGTCTGCTAACCCCGATTTTTGTAGTAAACACCCTTGGTTTACAGACTGCTCATATTTTTGTCTGACTTAAGATGATTGATAGCGAGTTTATCATCATTCTTCATCAGTTCCTTCTGTGCGTTAAAATCGCCTTATTGAAATGCTACACATTCAAAATCTTATTGAATTACGAACGACAGCATTTGAATGGAAAGCGTCCGAATGTAAAGATGCACATTCTGCCATTCTTGCAAATACATTAATTCCAGTTTCTTGCACAAACCAAGTGCTCCCGATCGTTTCACATCATCACCACGAGGTGTTCTACTGAGGATATCGATCCTTTCACATAAGTAATGTCATCAGTAGTTTCAACCCCCGGACCATCTAACTAAATTTGTCTTTCATCGCACAGTGATCCTTCCAAAAGATGCGATCCTCATCCTTATATTCATTGTGTCACTTCAAAAATAACGGTGTTCCTTGAAGCTACAAAAGAGAAAATAATGACTAACTCCTTATGAGCTTCTGAATGATAGCTTTTGTAACTTCCAGAACCAAACTTCGTCCCGCATCAATTGCACAACTATTTCTGACAGATGCATCATAGAATACTATTCCTTTTTCTAGGAATGTTCCATGTCTCCCAGCTCATTTTTGTTTACCGTAGTTTTCACGGAATTTAGTTTAACACTTCACCATGGACTTCGATCTTCTCAGACGCCATCCGGTCCCTAAGATCTGTTACACACAATGCCCAAATCTCACTCTGCTCAAAAATCTTTAAAGTGCATTGCCCTAACAGTAGTGAAGACGAGCGATCGCACTGTACTACTCACATCACTACTATTCAGTAATGGGGCAAGAGCATGGAGCTTGACTTCGAAATGATCGCCGGAAAAATGCAAGAAAAAGCATTGGAATGCAGCATCGCATGAAATGGTTATCGCTAAGTTAACAAACTGAGACTTGGCGTCCGCGGCAACTGTGACGTTCTGTGATCAGTGTCGTACGCAGATGAGTGTTTTTGTCTACAGTCATGTTGAGGCGCGTAACCCATGAATTGGTTTCCGGATGAGCAACTCTTACATTATCTGCGTTCTTGGCTCACAGTATAACTTCAGAAACAGCGAGAAATGACAGTGATTATTCGATTTTTGAGACTAAACGCTCAGTAATCGTTACTTGTTTGGTTATGGTTTTTCTACACATTAGTGGTGACAACCACCGGAAACGACACACCGTTCAATCTCTGCACTCTACCACCCCTACTCTCCTAGCGCAGAGATATTGAAACCCGTTTGTCTTCTAATTATAGAGATGGTATATTTCTGAAATTTCTCCTCAAACCACTATATGATGAAGCATCGCTTCCACTAAAGATTTTCACACAGACTCTCTCACAAAATGTTTGATCGATTCACGTAAAATTACTAAATGTTTGCCCAAGCAACAAATAACGTGATAATTTTAGGACATATTATGAACCTCATATGTGTCCCATTTGTTTTGCTCTAATGTTTAACGTGAGAGGTGTTTCGGTCTGTTTTGTGTTTCTGTTGGCAGTTGGGTCAAGTTCGAATGAAGTCGGTCACTTCTTATTTAATTATCGGTTGTAAAAGTCATCGTAATGGTAGTTCTAACGTGCCCCCAAACTTTATGACCATCGGGGGTCGGTCATAAAAAATGGTAACTTTTGTGATCCTGAACCGTAACACAAACGATGAATGCACCCTCTTGAACATTCTGCTACTGGCTAGTCAGCAATCATCTGTTGACGATCACTGATTCCTTCTCAGCTCTGGTTTCAGTCGGTAGCTCAGTTGCTCAGGTCGTTTGTGTCAGTGAGTCCAGAATGATAGATGAATGTGAAAAATGGCTTCAATAGAACTTAGGTCGTAGATTATGTTTGCATGATAAAATGGACTTTTCACACAATTTTCCAATTGTCCATCACTCACGTTTGATCGCAGCCTCCGCATTCAAATAGACTTCCCAGCCAGCCTCTTTTGAAAAGAAGCACTAGACTCGAATTTCGCTCTCATTAGAGCTCATCAGTAGTTCATATCCTTTCCAAGGCCGGTATTTTGCTTGTGTGATAAAATGAACTTTTTACACGATTGCCTAACGATACAGTTGGGGTGACAAAAACCGGTTAACCTACTACCAAATAAAAATTACACGACACATAAAATATGTATCACGTCAACCGTCTGCAGGCATAGATGAGGATGATAGGTCCCACTATCCATTGCTACTCGAGTGTTTCCGACTACCGCCTCGTTTCCTGCCTTTTAGGTCTGAAGAATTTGTGATTTCGGTTAGTGTGTTCTTGTTTACTACTTATGCCTCTCTGCTCACTAACATTACCAGTTAGCTTGTAACATTACTGCAGCACCGTTGTGGTTGTTTATTCCATATTGCAGTCACTGGAACTTCGTATTATTAGTCATGAAGTGTGCTAAAATGTGTTTCACATGGCTCATAATACGGGATGGTTCAAATTTTATTATCCACAGATAAGGGGAGCAATGCATAATCCGCACGGTGGTAAGGGTTATGCTGCATTTTTTAATTGTGACGATGTGAGTGGGTCATTCTCATTTAACAAACGTATGTAGGTATGTAACTTAGTCTGTTAGTTGTAGACAAGTTTAGCCATTATACTTGTTCGGATCGAGGATACTTCCCTCCCAGATGAAAGTTATGATGAAACAAATCGATTTCAAAGAGTTTTCCGGAAGAATTCTGGTTACACATACGCGTTATTAAACACGGGTTAAGTGTTATGCCGTTGAAACTCTGCGGCTAGTTCTTAGTGTTTATCTTCGGTTAAATTAACTGGCTTTATTATATAATAATAACTAGGTAAGCTTGTGCAGTTGGTATAACTGTTTATTAGGTTCCTCTATTAGTTTGGTTAGTAGATGTGCTTTTACTTCATATGTATTTTTTATAAATCACTGGGTAGTTTTAGACCAATAGTTTTGTTTGGTTTTAGTTTGCCCAGTAAGTTATCGCAAATAATCGTTGTGTTTATTTACACTCATGGCCTACTTCACAATCTTTTTGCCCTCTGTTATTTTTAATCGAAAATTTTTTATTCGAATTTGAAATGAACTGAATATCCTACACAAAATCACTTCTAACTCACCATTTGCAGGTTTCTAAATTTGACAGCCACTTAGAAACTCGAAAACCACTACGGAAATTATTATCTTGTTGTGAGATCTGACATATAAACACCATTACGACTTTACAGATTCCCTTTACTACCGTACAAGACAATAGAAGAAATTAGAGCACCAAAGGACCTTTTGACCGGAAGGTTTCACGGATTTTTGGAATTACTCAATGTTGAATACTCCAAACTGTATGCCTCACGTCAAGCGCTGGCGAATGTGATTCATTATGTTCAAGGAGGAACATTTCTTAGAATGCTTAATAGTCGGCCGGCTATCAAAACGAACAAATTTCGAGATGTGCTTTTCTGGTGGAGATACTTTTATCTTTGCCTGACCACTTACAATTTTCGCAAACATTACGGTCCGTGTACTAATGGCTTCGTAAATCGAACGTGAGTCGATCGTTACAGCCTTTCTGATGTGATTTTCTAAATGCTGTGTAAATGACTTCCTTACAATGCTTACTAAAAGTAGATAACAGTGCTGGTGTAGTTAGGATAGACGGTCGCACCATACTACTCACACCACTATTCAGTAGCAGCATGAATCGAGATGATCGCGGATCGAGATAATCGCGTGATTAATACGACAGAGATACGGGATGGATCGTTGGAGGGCAGAATGACATATAATGGTATTCTCTACACGACGGAACTGATACATGGTGTCTAGAGCGACTGGAGTATCCTCAGTGTGTGCAAATGAGTGTTTCCGCTTCTAGTCGTGCTCAGACGCTTAAGTAGTGTGTTGGTTTCTCCAATAAAGTAACCTTTGTGTCATCCGCCTACTGGGTTCACAACAATTGGTGTCGTGACCAGGATACAAGGATGAAGATCCCGTGGCCGCAGCCGTTTGAGGATGGGGATGTTCGGAGTTTCCTGGAGGACTTCGAGGATGTGGCGGAGGCGGTCGGAGTGAAGGCGGACCGGGCGAAGCTGGCGGCCCTGCGGATGCTGCTCAAGGGCAGGGCGAAGGCGGTGTTGGATGCGGCGCGAANTAACTATCATTATGCTTCGTAGAACTGACAGATTAATTAAAAGGTCAGTTTATAGGAGAAAAATGTAGACTGGCCAGTACACACACTTTTCCAGCTTTATTCCGTTACACTACGAACGAAATTCGGCTTGCTGCTTAACAAGCAGAGCGCAGAGGATATGCACGCCAGACACATTATTCGGTGAACTTCAGTACGTTCGAAATGTGCTAAGTCTAAATGGATATCCCCAGCGATTCCTGGACAGGAACATGCTATCAAAAAGGAGGAATGAAATTGTCCAGATGGTGGATGAAAAATCCGTTTTCATCAATTTATCATAGACAGATGGAGTTCCCAGTGAACTTACCGCTCACCGAGTTTGTAATGTGATTGAGAAGGCCTATCCAGCAGCACGAGTTACCTTATCGTTCAAGACATGCCTGGTACTAACGTCACACTTCAAAGATAGCTTATCTAGGTATTCCTCGTCCCTTTGTGTCTATCATCCTACCTGTTGTTACCAAGCGAATTACGTTAGGATAAACATAAGACGGCTATATGAGAGAATTCGTGAACAACTTCTGGAATGACATTGCAACGGTTAGATAAGGCTCATTTATGGTAGGTTGTCAGGTCGGAGGTGCGAGTTTTCGAACGCTCGGCCGAATACCTCAACGCGGGGGATGGGGACGTTTAAAAGCCTGCCGCGATCGAATCAAGAACAACGTGCGCGATCGGATGAATCATCGCTCGACTGGATCGGACCGACGGGCGAGGCAGGGCAGGCGAAATACGACAGACGGCCAGATCGGAGGCGTGGTTTATCCAACAGTTAGATGAACATCTCGACACGATGTTGGAATACGGCCAAGGCCAACATTGGGTGGATGGCGGACAGCACAAGCAGCCGGACGAGCCATCGCGCAACGAAATCGGACAAACAGACGAGGAATGGCAGGCAGAAAATCCCCCGGTAGAAGGCGCCGATCACACACGTGAACCGGTCAGAAGTGCACACGACGTGTGAACGGAAACCGGGGGGTGTTGCGGGTTGGAATTATGACTCATAAACGAGAGAGCGCGCGTTGCATGTGACTGGCGATTTGGCCAATAAAGATTGTGCTTTACTGGACGCCTTCTCGCTACAAGTGTTGCATATCCTTGTCACGGCCGGAGCTAGAATCTTGACCACGTTTTCAGGAGGCAGCCATGTTGATCAGTGTGCCACTGACCTCACATTAGGCTCAACTGAACCAACACACGTGAACGTTCAGCCGCATTCACTTGTGAGTGAAGCTGAGGTTTCCTGATCGCTTTGGTGAGAAGTTCTAGTCGTGGGGTCATCGACTGAAGTTAACAGTACTAACTGTCCTGTTAACCTCAGTGTCATACAATGGAAACAATTGACAAAAGCACCTAGAGACGGTCTCACTAGTTTTACCGGGCAAGCAGAGCGGAAAAGGAAGCGAGAATGTTGATCGACAATTGCTAACAACTAGTGGTTGTGGGTTGCTAATTGGATGAAACTCTTAAAATCAGTCGTTCGAAAAGTTGTGTGGATTTTATGAGCTTGCCCCGAGTTTCGGATAGAAACGAGGTTTGATTTCACAACATACAGAAAATCTAACAACAATTAGAACTTCTTCTATAGAATGGGAGGTGTTTCTAGCACGCACGAAGTGCAACAACCGAGAAACACCAGAATGATAAGACGATTAGCGTGGTCAATTTAAATTCATACTTGTCACTAACGCCCCGTAACAACTACGAGAGAGTGCATCTGCCGCCCGATTATCTTTATCTGTTTGGTACACAATATTAAACATGGACCTTCAGTTTTATCATCCCTGACCTTCCCTCCATACTGACCGTCACAAATATAAGCGACAGAACTTTGGTACCTAATAAGTTCTAAATAGTTACGAGGTAGAATACACATCCATCTACTTATGGATTCCAAAATTGCGTTAGTTTCTTTTTCTATGGCGGAATGGTACCATTCACCTAGCGACAGACTGCCCGAAAAGAACGCCACCGGTTGACCGTTTCGATTCAGAGTGGCTGCGAACAGGGGCATCTGTCTGGACAACCAAAAGGGTGTCGTACTTGATAGTGGAGGTGGCGGCTTTGGACTGGTATTCATTTAAAACCTCAGAGGACTCTGACTTCATTGAGCAGGAAAAATCTGCTACTACGCACAGTCTTGTGAATTTTATTAGAGGAGTGAAATGTCCACTGTGATTAGTAAGCGAATAATCCCGTCACTCACTGCTGTTAAGACAGGGACTAATTCTCTTAGAGGTTTTAGGTGATCAGGATCTGTTTTGATGCTGTTCTTGGACATCTTACAACCTAGAATTTTGAGTTGTTTAGCGACGATGATGCTTTTTGACTTATTGTAAGTCAACCCACATTCCCTGACTACGTGTAGGGACTTTTGAAGATTGAGGGCATTTCCAGCTCAGATGCCTCCATTTACCGTAATATTATCAACATAAACAAAAATGTCTTTTATCCGCTCACGTGATAGTATAGTATCAGTAGTCTGTTGGAAACATGCGACACTGTTCGTCACATCAGTGAATTCAATAAAACTGATACAAACGTACGCAGACCTCAAAGACTGCAAAGAGCTTCTCTTCTTCTCCAACAAGGACTTGATGGTAAGCAATCTTAGGACCTAGAGCGTTGTATGTGTCGTAAGTGGCAATGCATTCGATCATCTCATTTTGGGGGGAGGCGTCTAAGAGGGTGTGTTTGTTGATCGTTTGGCTACAAGCTACGTCGCTGGCGGCTACCAATACTTGAGCTCTCCAAGGGGAAGAGGAAGAATTGATAGGTCCTTCAGCAAGCAGACGACAAATTTTGTTGCGTATAAATTGCCCGTCGATAGGGTTGTACCTCCTGGATTTTGTCGCGATGGATTTGCTGTCTTGCGCCATATTCTGAAAGTGACGAGGAGGTTCGATGTGAGCGGAGTTCAATGAACAGAATGAAAACGGTGGTTTCGTCCCCCGAATGGAATTTCAATGTTTTGTAAAATCTGAGAAATTGGTGACTAAGAAAAACTTCTGTACACAAATGTGATCAAATTGATAACTCTCATACACAGCATCTTTGTACCTCATCGATGCCGAGACGCGACTTCCCATGTCACCTGACAGGGTGGTAGAGGCCACTGTTATCTTATTGCGATATTCGTCAACTTTCAAGTCAGTCTGCAGCCCAACAGAAGACGCCACATGAAATCCACAACTACCAGTGTCTACCGTGGCTAGTGAGTTGGTTCCGTTAACCTAGTGGTCAGCTACAAAATTCGAAAGACAATCTAGAGCAACCGTTGAAGTGACAATCGAGAGAGAGCAGAGCTGTAGGTTTCGAGGCATCAGACAATACTCTTAGAATTGTTCCTTCTTACCGAATATATTATATAACGCACCTCGAGGAAGACACTTTGAACGGGGGTGTTTGTCATGCTCACAGAGGAAACATTTGCCGGTCAGTGAAATGGAGGTTGTCATGTCAGGCATTGTGGTAAAGTTGGGGGATTTTCCGAAATACCCGTTGCAGCCGTGTAGAAGTTAGTCGGGGCACACTGGTATAATTGGGACTGCCCTTCTGCCAGTTCAAACGAACTAGCCGGACCAGAAGCTGCATGAAAGTTTAAAACTTTCTGTTCCAGTGATCTTTGCGGGATCTGATTAAAAACTGGATCACTCATATAGGCATCATCCCGATTCTGTTCATCTGCAAAGGCTTTAAAGTTACAGACTTTCGCAAACGACCTCAGTTTTCAAGCAGACAGGTCAACAACCTGGCCGTCTGTAAGATATCCACACCAAAGTTAGTACGAATGAAGCTGAACAGTTTGGGCGTCGTGGTTAACATGTTATTGATAAACAGATTGCGAATAACACAACGTTACGAGCAAGTTGTAATACTCTACGTTTCAACCACCTCGAGTGGCTTTCCTCAGGAGTTTTGTAATCTCGATTACAACATCAAACCTCTCAGGAGGTAGGTTCTGTTTCATTACATAGTTATTAAAAGAATGAACTGTTCCAAACAATTAGACTCTACCGTATAAAGCAACGATTCCCTGTCAGAAGCAGAAGAGTGACAGGACCGTACGATAGGCATTATTCAGCTTACAACTGAAGTATGACAGCTGAAACGGAAAAATTGAGCTGATTAGTAACTTGAAGATGAAGCTGTTTGTCATTTATGATCAATAAAACCATCATCAAAAGCACGCCGACTCTGACTGACTGATTTAAACAGGTGACAACTGCAATATATCTTATTTTACAGGAACGACAACAAATATTATTCTATTTTGGACTGGGTTCCAGAACGAGATCTTGAACTTCTTCCATTAGGCCATGAAATGCTACTTATTATCTTTAACCTTGGTCTGTGCCAACATTATCACAATCATCTTCCGTTCTTATGCCCCTCGGCTTGTCTTGGACGGATCAAAACGGGGATAAAAGCTTCTGATGGAATCCCTTCAGAATATGGTAACCCATGCGAACAAGTCAGAAATGCACGCACCCTCAGTTGCAAATCGGTGAGTTTGCCAAAATTCAATTTTTTTTCTCTGTTGAGACCTGTGGTACTTGAGAATAACTTTTGTCCACAAGAAAGGTTTAACTTTGAACGATACAATAAACTAAGCCATATGCTTGAACGTGGAATATTCTGGATCAGTGACACTAGGCCTAGATTAAGAGGTCTGTGTACACAAGAAGAAGGCAAGTTTGTTTGAAATATCCTGTTTCATCACGCATGACATTTTCAACTCACTAAGTATATATTATCCTGGTTTACTTCGAACGGGTTATCTTGTTTTCAAACCACAAAGCTCTGCTGCTCGTGAACGAATCACAATAGCAGATGGTGCTGAGAGAGCTGATAAGTGGGTTTAATGAAGCTTTGGCTGCCGTCGCGAAGCTTATCTGTGATAATTATCGCCAGCTTTGGTCAACAGACTGACTGTCCTATACATAACTGGATTGGTTTTCCTTTGTTACTTGCTCAACGGTACAGTGTACATGTAAGTTTCGCAAAGACTGCAGATGAGATGCGACCGAAGTGTATGACAACAGAATAACGACTTACTTACGACTGTTGACCTTTTTTATTTCATTTTACGTAAACGTCATTGGTTGTAAGAAGCCGACTGTGTAAGTGGACAGATAAAACAGCAAACTTTTCCAAATGACGAGACTCAACTCATCAACGATCGATATACCGTCCAGGGAGTTTAATAACTTCATTAGTTCCAACTTGATGATAATCCCTATAAATGGAGTTGATGGGTAGCAGCTGTGTCTTCCTCGAAACAATCGAGTGGTCTCGGCGCCACTCACATCTGAACATAGCTGAGCATTTACCTATCATAGTTCAGTCGTGTCTAATATGAGAACAATGGTTCAATGGTTAAAATGGTTGCCTCACGGAAGCGTGGCTGAAGTTCATACCTCAGATATTGCACAGACATGAGATGCTCAAGAATATCAGCAAGCGCGGGACTTAATTCGGGTAATTCTTTTAAAAAACGGCTGGCTGAAAAACCTACAGAAACACAAACGTCGCGATCAGTTTTGGGGGATATTTAGTTCGTGTACGGGCTATTATTGTCATGTCTATGCATTTACTCACAGTGTGTCAATATCCGTTGCGCATGTTCTAATAAGTAAAAGTCTGCAACGACGTTTTAGGGCACTTATTACGCTAAACAGGGTTGCCGTGTAACTGCAGTGCTTTGGATAAATCACTTGGTGCCTAGTGCTGTGGTTTGACTGGGTGAAACTACATACAAATGTAAAAACTTATGCAGAGACAACTTTAACGATGCATTTGTAAGGCGGGTAAGCAGTTGGCAAAGCTAGTCTCAGACGTATGGGTCGATAAAACTTTTAACTATTCGGGAAAGTTTTTAACGCAATTTCACGAACTCGTTAATCTAACATTGCTGATAACACTTGGCTTTTGTGGAATTCGGACCTACGATAGATGGGGTTGCAGCTATCGCGTTAGACCTGGGACCTCAAGGTTTTGCAGCACAGATTATCCGGCCATGGCACCAAGGTTTCTGAAATTCACTAATCGAGTCTAGGCTGAAGTTGCTATCAGCGTTAACGTCAGTTGCGGTTACTGTTGCATTACCAAAATGTTTTATAATTGTCAATTTTTCAAGCCTTGACGATCTCGGGGGTATTGTTGCCAAAGCCATTTGAAGTCAGTTGTGCGAACAGCTGTTTTCGCTAATTCTCATCGGGCTTTTACAACTACATAGGGTGCATGCGTTTTATATATGAAGATTTAGAGCAAGTCAAATGGGGGCACGATGACCACAGACGTGGGGCATATCACAGTCTGCTAAAGGGAGGTGGGAGTGTTGGTGAGTGTGTCGCACGGTCACTCGTGCCGACCGTGAAACATGCAATCGTCGATGTCAGTTGGTTCACGCTTGCTTGAGTTTCAAGTGACTGTGGATTAGTTGGCCAAGGGAAATGTAGGGTTTGAATGTGATTTCGATTACAACACTCCTGAGGAAGGCCACCCGAGGTGGTTGAAAAATAGAGTATTACAACTTGTTCGTAACGTTGTTATTCCCAGTCTGTTTATCAATTTGTACGAACTGTTTTCGAACATACAGATAGCGGTTAGAGAGTTTGATGGCAATAGCCTCGACCGCCTATAACACACGCAACCTGACAGTTCTGAAATGGGCCTGACGAACCTTGTAGATGAATCGGAAGGCTTCGTCCGGCTCAGTTTGATGACCAGTGGTAATTAATCGTGAACCGATTGCACTCAAATTGTAGCGAGAAGGCGTCCAGTAAAGCACAATCTTTATTGGCCAAATCGCCAGTCACATGCAACGCGCGCTCTCTCGTTTATGAGTCATAATTCCAACCCGCAACACCCCCCGGTTTCCGTTCACACGTCGTGTGCACTTCTGACCGGTTCACGTGTGTGATCGGCGCCTTCTACCGGGGGATTTTCTGCCTGCCATTCCTCGTCTGTTTGTCCGATTTCGTTGCGCGATGGCTCGTCCGACTGCTTGTGCTGTCCGCCATCCACCCAATGTTGGCCTTGGCCGTATTCCAACATCGTGTCGAGATGTTCATCTAACTGTTGGAAAAACCATGCCTCCGATCTGGCCGTCTGTCGTATTTCGCCTGCCCTGCCTCGCCCGTTGGTCCGATCCAGTCGAGCGATGACTCATCCGGTCGCGCACGTTGTTCTTGATTCGATCGCGGCAGGCTTTTGAACGTACCTCCCCCCGCGTTGAGGTATTCGGCCGAGCGTTCGAAAACTCGCACCTCCGACCTGACAACCTACCATAAATGAGCCTTATCTAACCGTTGCAATGTCATTCCAGAAGTTGTTCACGAATTCTCTCATATAGCCGTCTTATGTTTATCCTAACGTAATTCGCTTGGTAACAACAGGTAGGATGATAGACACAAAGGGACGAGGAATACCTAGATAAGCTATCTTTGAAGTGTGACGTTAGTACCAGGCATGTCTTGAACGATAAGGTAACTCGTGCTGCTGGATAGGCCTTCTCAATCACATTACAAACTCGGTGAGCGGTAAGTTCACTGGGAACTCCATCTGTCTATGATAAATTGATGAAAACGGATTTTTCATCCACCATCTGGACAATTTCATTCCTCCTTTTTGATAGCATGTTCCTGTCCAGGAATCGCTGGGGATATCCATTTAGACTTAGCACATTTCGAACGTACTGAAGTTCACCGAATAATGTGTCTGGCGTGCATATCCTCTGCGCTCTGCTTGTTAAGCAGCAAGCCGAATTTCGTTCGTAGTGTAACGGAATAAAGCTGGAAAAGTGTGTGTACTGGCCAGTCTACATTTTTCTCCTATAAACTGACCTTTTAATTAATCTGTCAGTTCTACGAAGCATAATGATAGTTAGTTGCTCATCTCTAATCCGACAGTGAAAGCGATGTCGAGATGCGCACGACTGAAATTAGCTATTAGAGACCGTGTATCGTCTTTAACGCTTATAAGCCAAATATATCATCTACGTAGCGCTTTTAGAGACAGTGATTATCGACGACGTAGTTCATTGGCCTCCAGTTTGACCTTGAGTATGTCTGCGAGCAGCGGACCTAACGGGGAGCTCATTGTTACGCCATCACAATGCCTATAGAGGCTTCCAGTGAATTGAAACTAAACGTTTAAAGTGTAGAATAATAATAGCTCTTTTGATTTCGCGATTGGAATTGCCGACGTTGAGTTGTCTGTTCTCAATGTAAGCCCACGGATAATCAATGGTTTCTCTTAACGGCACGTTTGTGGATGATTAAGTTACGTGTGAGGAACACATTTTGTGATTCTTCAATGTATCAACCACTTCAACGAAATCAACAGTATCCTTTAAACTGAATGGGGTCGGTTGTGATTTGATTGGTTCCAGTAGCTCCACCAGCCACTGAGTTAAATCATGATACGGAAAATTGTACATGTCGAGAATCAGTCTTAAGGGCACCCCATCTTGGTGAAATTTAGGGAGACCATAGATGAGTGTAATGACCGTCCTTGTTGATCTGATGCGCTCAATGATGTTTGCGTCAATCAGATCTGTTTGTTTCATGTCACGGAGTAATGTGGATAGTTTCCTCTCTATGGCTGTCGTTCTATCCTTATCATTTTTCGTCTTAGTAAACATTGATCTGTCGGACGATAGAGATGACATTTTTTCAACGTAATCATTTTTTTTAAGTTGAACATCACTCACATTTGATCGCAGCCTGCGCATTCAGATAGACTTTGCAGCCATCCTCTTTCGAAAGGAAGCACTAGACTCGAATTTCGCTCTNTAGTGCTTCTTTTCGAAAGAGGCTGGCTGGCAGGTCTATCTGGTCTCCTCATAAGAACGTTCGTTTTAGTTCGTAACTTGTTTTACGGCGTCTAAATATTCCTGTTCTAATAGACTGTAAGTCGGTACGTTGCTGTTCACGTATTTATGGCATGTATTCACTAGAGCAGATTTTCTGTGTTCCGCATTATATTTTGAGGATGGAACGAGTTCACCTAATTGTTGGTGCAGGCTTTCCAACTGAACTTCAGAGTCTAGTCGGTCACATTTAGACTTCGGACAGCAAAATTTGCGGCCTAACAATAGTACTTCTAACATCGTTCGATTCAAAATGACAGACGAATAAGTGTGAACGTACCGTTCTGGATCGTTGGAATACTGAGCCTGTGGTTTGACGGGGTTCACTCCAGTAGTCAACTTAGTTCGCTTCTTCTCCACTCGCTGTTGTACTTTCGACTGGAAAGACATCTCAAACACTTTCATCTCCACTTCCGAGAGTGATTCGACAAAGCCATTTGAGAACGTGTTACGTGAGCAATCCAGCCTTGTTTTTCCGTCTGTTATTTTCTTGCCACCAACAGTGGAACATTTAACATGTCTCCTTCAGTCCTTGTTCACTTTGATGCCGCACAGTGAAAGGCTCCATGTTTGGCGAGCAAGAAAACAATAGTTCACTTTGAAGTTTTATTGGATCGTTCCTTTCGATATACGCCTAACCGCTTGACCCAGAGCCGAGAAAACAGAGTAGGTGCGGCAACAACGTTTGTTTGGAAAAACGAGTCGAGTAAGAATTAGGCCACAGGAGCTCTAGATTTATAAGGCAAAGCGATTATCACGCATGGCCGAAAAGGCGCGTAGCAAATCAAACATGACAATCATATATGGCAGTCAGAGCTTTAGAACGAATCTTGTTATAGGGGACATCAGAAAGCAGACGCGAGAAAACTGTTCAGATAACGTACAGGCACTTGATCGCACGGCTGCAATCTGATTAACTGAGTTAATACAAATCAGTCCGCCCAAAGCCGGATCGATCAGCCGATATGATGTGATTATCTATGACTGCTTCGTTAGGAGATGCGCCTCCTGACAAGTTCTTCCCACCTAATAATTAGGGTGGCAAAAGTTACGTTGGTGTGTGGGAAACAATCTGACTGCACGAGAGAAATAGTCTGTTAGTATCGCACAACAGCTGGATTGAAAAGAAATGCTCCATTTTCTTCGGATCCTAGTTATCGTTTATATTCACAAAAGTGAGTCACTAACTGCCGCAGTATAAGACTACAACGGGTATAATCGCGTGAAAGTTATCATTCGGATTAAGGTGATACACGGAATTTGTGCCCTTCCCGAGTAAGCATGATCGCCGAATTCACACCATAACGAAATTGTTTTGGACTACCTCGAGTAAAGTGAAAGTGTGTGAACTCATACTTGAGCTCAATAGCTTCGCAAAACTTTTCGAAATGGAGTGGAACAATACTTCCAGCACTTACGTTAACAAATCAGTCTTAAGCATTACACTATTCGTGATGCAATAAAATAATGGTGTGATAGCGTGCATCTGGAAAAACCGTTTCCATTTTTTGTCGGGAACTTAAAGCACTTGCACTGTTTGTGCCCTTGCCTTTCACAGTTGCTTGTGGTGAACGTGCCCACTAATTACCTGTGCACGTTGAAACTGTATTGAACTTTTACCCTAGGTCCCAATGCGTATTTACTGTGTCGTGAGGTTCACCATCCCTTCGAATTTTATGTGATTTGCGGAGGGATAGGAATGGTGCGATATTAAAGTTAGGAAAGCAACAAAGTGTAAACTACTCACGCACATTCTGGACCTCAACGAAAACATTTTGATTCGAAAATGTGTAAGCTTTCGGTGTTAGTTCGCAGCTCAGCCCGTGTAACAGTGGTTAGAGTCCAGCCGATGCCCATATTTTTTGCAGTTGTGGTAGTTCTGAAAGATCAAATCTGCCAAACCGCCTAACAACAACACGTCTTCAATGGTCAGCACTGGCGTTGGTGCATTCCAGTTTAGACTGTTTTGGGAACCTTGCTTGAGCCGTCAAGAACTTGGATCTTTTAGAGGATTTCGCAGGACGCAAGGTGTTGGGTGGATAACTGGGTCCAGACTTAACACGTCTGGCATGCCTTCTTAGCTCAAACTGTACACTGCTCACCGCGTTTGGACATACTGTTTCTGCCGATAGTCTGAGTCTGGTGAAAGCCCAGATTTTTTGCACCTAAGTCTCATCTAAATGATCAACCTTGCCAAATCACTCGTCAATAAAGATAATTTGTAGTAAAGCTTACTTTAGGCTGTACAAAGCCCTCAGAGTGGTTAGCAAGGGGAGTAGCTAACGTGAATCCTGCACTAACGTCTAATAACCAACCTTGACTAACTACAATAGTCTTCAGTTAAGGTTTACATCGAGTAAGTCTATATCAACCAGTTTCATTTATTTTTCCTGGAATTTATTGAAGTTCATACATCATTGAATTCCCTTTAGATTCGACAATGTTACACTTTTAAACTGTGCTGCATACCTCATACTTACTTGTTTTAGTTGACAGTCTGCAAAATTAGTCTTGTTTACTTTGTGATTGTTTGCAATAGATTGCTTAAAGACAGTAGCTTGCTCTGCTGATGATGTATAACCATTTAAACGTAATGCCTTAAGGGTAACAAATCGTACAACATCGGAGATATCTTTACTGTTTCAGATCGATGCTGAAACTTGAGACTCAAGTCTGAAAGAGCTGATTGCCCAATGAACAGTTCTATTTGGTTTGCATTGAAATTCACGTAAATCTATTTCAATTTCTGGTTAAGATAAGACCAGGACGTGTCGGCGATAAGGAGGTGTTCTCCAAGGCAGAAAGATAGTTGACTTGCATTATTTTGCTACTAAATGCTGCTTCAAATTTTTACAAGGAAGTTCTCGTTGCAACTTCAATCTGTTCAGCATAGAGTGTGGAGCGTATACATTTACCAGCTGTTTTCGGAACTGGTGGATCCTGCTACATGGAACCGACTTCCTGGGGAACACTATCTTAACTGGCTTACGGAAGAAGGTGGGTACGTTTGTGACTGTGCTGAGCGACACCGCTGGGTGGACACTTCAATGCACTGTGAATACAGCAGTGAGTGGAGCGATAAGTGTGACAACAACTCAACCGGACTAGGTCCATGTGACAAACACGGAACTTATCAATGTACAGCGGACCAGTAAGTTCATGTTCCACTAACATACTCAATGGCGCTAGCTTGCAATTAAACCTACAAAGGTTTTGGATGTGATACAACTTCATTCCCTGTGTTTAAGAATTTTTCTACCATAAACCATCCCGACATACACCTTGTTTACTTGTAGATCGTATGATTCGTATGAAACATTTGTCGACAACTCAAAAAGGGTATGTGAAACATTCATCCGCCTATCAATTCAGACGATCTGCGGCATAAACATTATTACATTCGCTATATCACACTGGTAAGACGAAAATGTTCAGTTGCAATCCTGACTCGTCAAAATCAACTAAGTACCTAACTTGACCATACAACTGATGTATGAGCGTTTTTTGATCTCTGTACACGCACGCGAGCGAGGTCTAGAAATGACACCTTTGGGAATTCCACCGAATCTTTAGTCTATATTATTCGCGCACAAATCGTGTGTAAAACGCCTTGCTATTTCCCGCACTGTATCTGATTGTTTGTTGCAGAACATCGATTTTTAACTATTCTCCTTTTCACTGTGACTGACACCCCCATGTAGCATGGGCTAGTGTTGAACACTCCCAATTCATTCTTGTGAAGCGTTTGTTATTTAAGTGCCTGAGATGGACTGCCCCAGCAAAAAGCTTGCAGGGCTGCAGCTGATCTGTGGTAGTCTAGCAAAAAATATTTCCCATAAAGTGATCGCTCAATAATTGTGAATTTTCCAAGAACGCTACGTTTCGCCAAACAGTTCACCTTCGGATGTCAACAGAAAGCATCATATTCCCGTTCTCATTTCTGATCACAGCTCTTCATTAATATGCGTTCTTGTCTAACGATATGGAACTGTTCGTTCACGAACTCCTTGAATTTAGTCTCCGTGATAATTGTGTCACAAAGGACAGCCAAGTCATGAGTCGTTGACAAGCAGATAATCAAAACTCGTAAGCGTTATCCAGTATAATCAGAATCACCCAAAAGGGTGGTTTTCAGTTCATTTTTCAAACCTAGGAGACATCTGCGTAGTTAGGACTTGCGTTCACCTTTTTCAGTTGATATGCAGAATGTACTTAATTGCATATGTTGTTAAAATTGTTTGTAAAAGCATCTGTTGGAACGTGGTAAGCAAGGGACACCGGGGCTGCTCAATTCTTAATTGTCACGTAACCACATTAAACAACTGTTCATATGCAAAAGCATACTTTCTCGTCAATGTTTCATTAGCCTTCTATGGTACCCAGTGTGACAGTTGGTCGTAACTATGCACATTGACCTACTACATGGTAGTCAATCGATACTTCAAGTATGGTCATTCGCACCCATGTCTATGAAGAACTGGATGCTTCATTATTTTGGCGATTAGTCCTCTGCAACCCATGTCAAGTGGAAAACTGAAGAGGTGGACAATCGACGAAAGCAACTCACCCGACAGCAACTCACCCAACAGCTCTGAAGGTTTTGCGATCCATACAACCCAAGTCAGTACCACGCTTTATGCAACACGATGGTGGTTTTTCAGCCTTTTATACTCCCTCGTCTCTGCGATATTCGAAAGACAATGACTCAGTAAACTTGCGTCGCGCAATGATTAAGACAATGAGGAATTAGTGGAAATTTGATTACTGAATCGTCCCTGTCGATTACAGGCTGAAATGTTTTGCCAAACCTAGAGGGATATGACGAGATTACCACAATTTACTTGAAACGGATCCAAAAGTAGACTACAAGGGTTTCCGTTGTAGTGGCAAACGATTACCATAGCCAAGACACAAGGCAAGTCATACGGGACGGCTATATATGGCAGTCCTGGCATTAGAACGAATCACGTTGCGGTGGAGTCAGCATGCACACAAGACAAAATAGTTTGCATCGATCACTGGTGAGTATTCGGGGCTCTGACAAGGCCAGAGCTGAGCATCACTTGAACTCAATCGCAGTCTTCGCGTTCAGACAGAATTTCCGGTCAGTCGCTTCCGAAAAAAGCGCTCGGTCCAAGTTTCATCCCCATTAATTCTCGTCAGTGGGGCATCCCCTGGGCACTATCGTGGTGGCTACGACGGTTATCTCATGAAAGCGTGTTCGGAGTTCTAGTCCCGGCCGTGGCTCTTGACGAGCTCTAGCAAGAGTAAAACTTGAGTCTAGTGCTTCCTTTCGGAAAGGGCTGATTGTGAATTCCATTTGAGTACTATGGTTGTGACCAAATGCAAGTGATTTCTAACTTGAAAGTACAGGGAAAATTGGCGATTACAGGCGTCCGATTGCATGGCTACAATCTGATTGGCTAGCTGGAATAACACTCATCTACCCACTCGTAACTAAGTCTACCTCATGCAATGTGGACCGAAGTATTCCGGCTCTATTTCAACCAAATGACGTTCGATTCCACTCATAAGTTTGTACAGTATCTAAAATGATGATACCTCCGAAATCACACCGATGGATATTGTGCGCTGTCTCTTGACTGCTCCCTTAGGAGATACATCTCCTAAGATTTACCGAACGGCTGTAATCGCCTTCAGATAAAAATGGCCACTGATTCAGTTTCCTCGTTAGATCCGGTAAGAGAAGGCTGAGATCACGTAAAAGCCAGGGTGCGTGCATATGAAAACTTCTACCAGGATCCAGCCGAAATATAGCAACATCTTTGGAAGGATCTGAATAAAGCGGGTGAGCTGCGTCGGGTAGGAAGTTTGTTGCAAAATTTTTGCACAGCGCGAAGTCGTGAAAAGCAGTAGAATTACCCATTGTTTGTAGGAAAGACCACTGTAGAGTTCTAAGTACTTTGTGGATATGATAAAGCTAGTGATGCTTTGACGGCAAACCGGAGGAAAAAATGAACAGCACTTCTCGTGAGGGAGTAAACATTCACCGGTAAACCGACTGGTCAACAGGTTTTGAACAGACACGGGCTGCAATCACTGGACCTATACGGTAAGACCTGTGAGTTTACGTGCACTGTGGTTAGCACGCTCGTCTCACATACATTTCCTCCCGGACTAGAATGTATCCTGCTAACGCTTTCTACTCAGAGCCGGAATCGAATCTATTGCCTTCTTAAGTGGGTCTGTCGAAAAGCTTAGCTGACTGCGAAGAGAACGAACGAATGAGGGCGGTCTCAAATTTTCAGTAGGCCATGGTACGTGAAAGAAAGTAGTCGGGGCAGAAGCTCATTATGTTCACGAATGAATATGCACGCATTGGGAAGTCCCTCATATTGCTTTCCACTCACCGGCGAAAGCAACACTGACATACATGGTTGTGTAAAGAGGCAGAATGTGGAACTTTAGAAAACTAGGCACTTCGGGTGGGTTATCCAGCAGGGTGGACGATTCGGATGATTACTGCCTAAAAGTTACATCAACTGCATGGTTACTTGAATACATATTATCATGTGTTGGCAAGGATACTATATAAAGTGAGAACAATAATAGAAACCGCACAACACTCGACCGACCACCACAACCGGTGGTTGGTTGTGATGAGGCTTGGTCTCTAAGTTGGGTTAGTCCCGACCTATACTGCTACCTTGACGTGGTGGTCGGGCTTGTGTACTGTTTTGATCCGGCGGGCTATGCTGACTAGGACTCCGGTCCTTCCAGGTGCAACCTTGTCAGACAGGCCAAAGGGGAACAGTCAGACGAAAAGCAGTTACACTCATAGGATTGTATGTCGCACTACTGACCGCGTAGGAGTGCTTAGGCAGTGAGGCACGATCCTATGCGCATACAGCAGAACCATTTTTATAGTTGCTGCACTCATGTCTTCCATATCAGGAAGAAGGGGGTTAGAAAAGGTACCCTCAAACAAAGAGCACTCTGATCGCCCAACGGTTGACCGTGACCGCCGGCGTACTATCCAATACGGTCGAAAAACATCAAATATCTTTCAAAAG
>QNGE01004531.1:0-23393 GCA_008508345.1 Paragonimus westermani
TTACGACTCATAAACGAGAGAGCGCGCGTTGCATGTGACTAGCGATTTGGACAATAAAGATTGTGCTTTATTGGGCGCCTTCTCGCTACAATATGTATAAACGCTAGAAATGAATTATGGAGAAAAAACTTCCCTACAAAACGTACGCGTTGATCACCCAGGTGGGCGGTCAGTGGGCGATGTAGCATTACACGCACAGGTTTCTGTACAATGAGTATTACCGTTGCAATAAGGCAACGCTTACTAGGCTGACCTGCTTGAACGGTGGCTCCCTGTGAAGGTTTAGTGACTGTGATGGGATCAGATGGCCTCACGTTTGGCCTAGCTATTTTAATTAGCCCGTCGTACGCTGTTGAAATCATACCGTGAACAATCAACTATACAATCTGATGGGCTTTGTAATCTTCACTGACCATACAAACATTTCGGTCTGGTGACAAAATCTTTACACCGAAACCAACACGAAAGTTTTCGTAAGTCTGCGATTCCTGCTAGAAACCTTATATGACATGTTGTGTCCCCTTGGGCTACCGAAATTGAGGCACGAGTAGTTGTATCGATTTAACAGGGATATCTGCAGTAATCAATAATCACCTGTCACAAGCGATGCAAATTAATCGCGACGGATTAAACTTGACAAACCTTACATGAACTGTTGACCGCTTAGGCTGTAGGTGTTACTGCTCGGTTAGTCGTACTTGAAGGATTGGTCCGCCTCAAACATCCAACTGATTACTGACATTATTACGTCATACGTTAGCTATACGTTTATCATGACAAACCAAACGCACTGAGCAACCAGGCATGAAAATTGGAATCGTGTAAGAAAATTCAATGCTCTTTATATGAGTTAATTTTATCTAACCGTTACTTAAAGTTGATTAACCGAGCATACTGATTTCCAAGTCTCGCAAACAGTTCCAATCAGCTTCTGAAACAATGTACCAATCAAAATAGTTACCAGATATTCGCTGAACTATAAATGCACGTCCATCTTCTGTAGGGGTCCATTGAGAACGCAACAATGAACAGTCAGTTGTATTGCTTGCTCATTTGTGTGATTCTTCCGATCCTCACTGGCGCTGGTAAGTTGTTCAGACATTGTACGGTTTTCGTTATATTTCAGAACATTGCTCACATACGAGAGTTTTGCCAATTTAATTGAGAATAGTTTTCATAGCCTGAATGCCATGAGTGACACTAATGGTTTAACTTTTTTTCATAGAGAAACAAGAGTTTGACATACAGAAATGTCTTGGCAAGTCCCTGCATTAATTGCAAAACCCTATTTGAATTTGTGTATTTTGATTGATACGTTTTCCATGTTGACTGAGTCAATGATTTTCTATTTAACTGATTGCTTTGGTGCGCTTTCGTAAGTTCGTTACAAACTTGATAATCAATAATAAGGGGAAGTATAAGCCAGTAATACAATATTTACAACAGGTGCCGATCCAAACTAAAAGTTTGTTTTAAAAACGGATGTATTTCACACATTGTCAAAACAAGTATGGATGACTCGTCACTCAACTAACTCACTCTAACCGTCAAGTGTTCCGAGACATATTCTCGTTCTGGTGGTTTACTAATTTCTCAGGATATCCGAATCTGTTAAGCATGTGCTTCGTGTGTTATGACTTTGGTTGTGGTCTTACGTTCAACGATATAAGCCGGACCGTTTGCATCAGCGCTCTAACTTCATTTGTGTTGGTGGGGGTAGTGAGCGTTTCATGTTTGGCACTTACCGGCACGCTCCCCTAGTGAATATAACCGAGTGTCTTGAATGCCAATTCTACTTTTGTCTGTTTCATATCTGGCAAATGTCCTGCGTTTCTTTTGGTATAAAAATTGCTTAGAATGTAGGAAGTGGTCCACCCCCATCCAGCTTTGAACACACGCTGATGAAAACGATCATTTCTAGGTCGAGTTTCATAATCACAGTGTTGATTTAAATTAAGAAGATGTTGACGGCTGGTTCCCACTACGAGGGTTGCGTGGTGACAATGTGAATGAATTTCCATATTATGCTCCATGGTGAATACCACACAGTAATGAATTAGCGGTGAAATGAATTATTGACAAAGGGGAAGTTATTTAAAGGAAGACTCACAGTTGAACAATGTAGGCTGTACACGAGGGTTCTAAAACTCTTGTGGTGAAGGCGATTTGTCAGCGTATTTAATCTCTGATGACCCCGAATATTTCCGAAGAACACCTCTTTTAGGTGGCATACTCGAAAAGAATACACGATACTCCGGTACGGTCGCTACTGCAGTGGTTATCCATGACCGGCAGACCACTTATTCCAATATGCTCCAAATATTTCCTACCCCACCACTTTGGCGTGTGCATCCCCACAGAGTAGATAACTGACGCTCCCAAGTTCCTACAGCCTGGTGCTCCACATCGTAGCCAATCCCAAGAATTTTGACCCTGAGGCTGATCTCAACGAGAGTGTGTTCTATCAGCTTGGAAACACGTGTTGTGAACCCAGAAGGCGGATGGCACAGAATTTGTTTATTTGGGAAACCAATACACGACTTAAGCGTCTCAACGGGACTACGAACAGAAACACTCATTTGCACACCACACTCGTCCGAGAATGCTCCAGTCGCTTTAGACACCACGTCCCAGTTCCGTCATGTGGCGAAAACCATTCCATGTCATTCTGCTCCCTTATGATCCTTCCCGTATATCTCCCGTGTTTATCCCGCGATCATTTCGATCCACGCTGTTACTGAATAGTGGTGAGAGTATTATGGTGCGACCGTTCATCCTCACTACACACGAGTTTCCACTAATGTGATTGATTATGCTTAACTGTCGCGGGTAGCGCGAACATCATCTAAGTGGCTGTACACGGACATGAGTGTGCAAAGTGTGCACCTGTTGCTATTCCTATCCATACGAAGGGTGGAAATTTCCGTCATGCGGTGCTTAGTTCGCTTTGAAACGTGTTTTTTGTTCCTCCCACTTTCTAGATCTATGCAATCCACCTGCGAGATCAGTAACGTTTGACTGTGACGGTAAGTCGTTGTTTGTGTGTCACTGACTCTCTGATGAAGACTGTGACCTCGGATACACTTTGACGTTTGAAAATATCAACGCCGAACATGAAATCGTTTGAGCTGCCCAATTTTGTATCGTTCACTTCAAGTACTTAGACGCTTTATTGCTCACGGTGACACAAATCACCAAGAGGAGAGTTAGATTCGTAGAGATACTTGAAATGTGTGATCGTGTTACGTAACCCCTGATCTCTCTCTGTATTCAGCGTTCTTTGTTTCCCTTACAACTTGTAAGGTTTGTATTCATCTGCGTCGAGCGATTCAAGACTACAGACGCCACACAAATTTAGAAGGGCAGCAACAACCAGTTGGTTCACCTGCCCTTGTTCAATGGGTGTTCTGTCAGTGGGCTTACTGTCTAGACGAACTACCTAACGATGAGGCAGAAACTTGGGAAGACATGAGATGGCTAACTGATGGGACTACCAACTGCATGGTGATCGCTGGATTTAGATGAATTGTAGACAGTTTCGACGTACCATGAACATATTCGGTAATTTTACCCATTTGTAGTGTTTCGCTGCTGGCTCAGAAACAACGTCAGATCCGAAATGCTGGTTGGTAGTGTTTGAGGCAAACAAATTAGGTGATGAAAAGTTCACCGATCAGTTGTGCATAGGTAAGAAGAAAAACTGAATTCGAATTCCGAATAACAACAGACCTGGAACAGATGGAAGACCAACCAGAAATGAGACCAATGTAATCAGTCAGAGGCACTGATCGAAGAGTTGGCAGATTTTGGAAAATATAGGGAGACGAACTGTAAAATATTTCCACTGAATATATCAACTTGGAAGTCGGTCCGCATGAACCAATTACAGTGAAGTTATTTTCGGAAGCCTACTGAGTAGTCGAACAACCCAACGTTTGAGTGGGTGTTTATTCAATGATCGAATCGTACGCGGTACACGTTGGCCGAAACATTCTGTTTCACGCCCAAACACAAACGCAGTTCTCTTGCTCTCCTAATCTGACTGTATAGTCCAACTGAATGACTCATTATCGAATGACTTGCATTTCAGCTGTCTGTAAATATGCAGGTTGCATGCGCTGTAAAGGTGAGTGAATTGTTGTTGTCGTTGTCGTTGTTGTTGTGCAGTGCAGTGAGGTGTTATGGGCAGGAGTTGGGGTTTAGATCCGTTCCATCGGATCTATCAGATTGTGACTAGGACCGCTGTCATGATTTTTGCTCAACATTTTCAGGTGTGTCGTGGTTTCTGAGCAAGCCGTCCGGTTGCCAGATTCAGCTGGTTGTGATTAGTTTGAGACGAATCGAAACGACGTTGCATGGATTACCGGTCTAGCAACTAGGCCACGCACTTGAGAGTTGTATGGTGCCATTGTGATACCTGAGAACGGTATTGCTTCAGTGGTGAATGCAGTTGTCCCACTTGGATGTGACCATGCGGTGAGGACAACTTTGTATCCGGAAATCGATTGGAGCCATCAGGCTATTCATGGTGCACAGGTGCGGTGCCCGACCACAAGCAGCTGATGTCAACACATTCTGTGATAAGGCGGAACGACCGTGCGAACGAAATTGAGCGGTAACGATCCATACGACGCAACAGTACAGTCCACACTGTAGTAACCCCGAAAATCTGATACCCAAGTGGACCATGAAGGTAAAACACTGGTCTCCAGATAAAGAGGTTTCACCGTCTCAGTCCGAAGACAAATTACACGCGGAGCTTTCGCGTATTTATAGCTCGTCCAGTGACTTTGTGAATAGTGTTCAATGAAGCACGTGGAAATCGTCCTAGGTTAAAAGCCAGCGAATTGGTGTCCAGTATGTTAGTCTTCGCGAGAAATGGAAGAGATGGTGCAATACTGGGGCTGAAAAGAGAAATTCGAATTTATGAAAGTAATAAATGTTCACTACGGGTTAATTGAACAGTTTTCTGCGTACCTGACGTTCCCAACACTTTCCGATCACACGTTCAAGTTCCAACTGAAATCACCGCGAAGACTATCACTGTCTTGCCTCAGTAGCTGTTCACACCTCACTGACAACCTAGTCAAGCAAGAACAACGGACTTGTACACAAAGCACTGAACTTTGCTTGTTTAATTCAGAAGTATGTCGTCAGAAAATTACATGAATCAATACGTGGTGGATTTGGGAACGCTCCGTTTGACATTCGGACGCCCCCTACTTACGACAAGATTAGATGACGGATTCTAATGAGAGCGAAACTCAAGCCTATTGCTTCTTTACGGAAGTGGCTGGTTAGAAAGTCTATCTGAATGCGAAGGGTGCGATCAAATATGAGTGATGTTCAACTTGGAAGTAAACCAAACCCCGACTACTAATCAGTAATCTAAAATTAGGTGAATTTTCAAGAGTTTTTGCGTGTCTGACTACTGTTATAAATTCTGCGGAAAGTTACGAACGTTGTCACAGCTTCGCTGTATTCGCAATCTTGTTTGTCAGTGTGAGGCTTGTTTAAGTAGAACCGATGCACAACTGACCTCGAACGGGCCCATGCACCCCATAGATTTCGTCAAATCCATGCAACTACTTGTGAGTAGTGTCTCTTTTGTATTGGTTTTGAAGCATCCGGGACGATTACCGATTGGTTTGTTTGGACGGGGTAGATGCGAGGATTGCTTCCTCGTGTCGTTCCTCGATCCATCCTCTCAAGATAATGGCATTACTCTGACGTTTGCACAATTTCAGCTAAGCGAAATAGGAGAGCAGGGATTGATTTGTGGAGAGTGGAATGGATTCACATGGAAATTTGTGTTTTCTGGCTACTCGATTCAAATGTCTGGAAGGGACCCAATGTCCACAATTGGTGAACACAAGTGAAACCATTGAGTTGTTTTTGTTTGAATTGCTTCCAGTTGACTGCGGTGAGAGCGCCATCTGCAAGGGTGAGTTGATGATGGTAATTGGGTGATGGAATGAACCTCAGTGGTCCAGTTGTGGTTGAGTGCATTTAGCGAGCACAATTGATGGTCATTCAGAATGAGTGGCCACTGAGACGTTTCTCGGTGTGTCAGAGTGAATTGTACACATGATTTTCCCACAATGTGTTGTTGTCCTCGTTTCAGTAGTCTCGTTTAAATTCACTTTGTTCTCACTCGTGTGTGGGCTGGTGACGAATATCAGAACTGAACCTGAATGGCATTCAACATAGGCAACTGACCAGTTGACATGCATGAATTCAGATTAGGTCGATTGGGTATGTTCTGTTGTCGTGGCTACACATGGATGGAGCTTGTGGTGATGTTCAATCAGTTCGTTATGGAATCAAACCGGAACGGATTAGGAGCATTAGGAGTTAGGAAGACAATGTCTTTCTCTGTCGTACCTAACTTCCGACCTTATTCGAGTAGGGGACAAATCGTGAGGAGTGAGCAGCAGTGATCAACATATAAGCGGTGTGTACTTGTACATTGGGCAAAAACATCACGGTCAACATACAACTTTTATGTATTGTCCAAACAATCCATGTTTTCAGAATGTTGATGTCATTTTTAGGATGTGGGACATCATTGGTCAGTTCGCGAGTTGCAACCATAAGTCAATGATCAGTCACGTGAATGAGTGTTCACATTTATCACATGTGGTGCGGATGCAAGTGATGATGCGTGGGCGGGCGCACAACACGTGCAAATTGGCTGAGACGCTAGCTAGTCCGGCAAGGAAGCGGATTAGAGGCATGTGTATTGAGTGAAGCACGGAGGTTCCGCTTCCGATGAAGAGACGCTTCGATTAGAGTGAACAGGTCACGACTACACGAATCACCTCACCGCAGTGATACGTCTCATTGATTGGATAGTTCTTCTGCATTGATAGCGGATGATTATGGAGAGTATTGAGACGACGGTGAATGTGTAGACCAGCCCATTTTTGAATGCATTATTCACGATAAGAGGAAGTGACAGTTCTGGCTATTGTGGATGGGGCATGTGATGGGGGTTGACCGAGATCACCAGTCTGTTTGAGTGACATCCAGACCAACTGCGGTGGATTGATTCACTAACGCTTGCTCAGTAGGTCAGGCGTAATCACCTCGATGCATGTCTACCGATCCGAATGACTTGTTTGCTATACTCTCTGTCCATCGTCAATGTTCATCATGTCCTTCACACTAACCTCATGCACTAGTCCAAGTGTCATCTGAGTTCCATGTGTGTGTGTGTGTGTTCGAAATCCCCCTTTCCTCATTCTTCCTTTGAATGCAACAGAGGGTTGTGAAGAGACTTTCACTAAGTGCTGTGAGTTCGATCTTTATGAAAGTGTTTTTGAACGATGACGATTCGGACAAGCCCGATAGAAATCGGACTGAAAACCGGAGGTTTCTGAATTGGAATCGTTGCAGTCTGGTTAGAAATGCTGGCACTAGCTTTTCAAACATTGGTTTTTATGCAACCCAGAATTTTATGTGACCATTTTATGCCACCTCAGTTGTATAAGTGTGTTCAATAATGCATCTCCACAATACCCCTCATTCAGTGGTCTGGGACCAGATGTGATACGATACGCTTGTTCATAACACCGGGTTCGTTGTCAGGTGTTGTGTGGTGGCAAAAGCCAGCCCGCTGTTAAGTTGCACATTGTTGACATGCGCGAATCTTGTTCTATGTGGTCGTCGACAAGAAGGTTTCGTACGATTCGTTATAACAACTGCCATATACGGGAACAGAAATCGTGAATCGAATCAGCACTGTGTACGAATTACATGACACACGATGTGGGAGTAATACACCCAATTCCACATATCTATCAATGAATCACATTTCTGTGGTGCTACAGCAGCGTAATAATATGATGTCATGAAAATGCTTCACTCGTCATGACTTCAATCGCATCGATTTTGCATTATCGTACTGTCCGAAAGTTCAAATTATTTTGCATATGGTTGCTTAGGGATTCACTTTCCGACCGAATGACAGTAGACATTGTCGGGATAATGTTCCAGCACCTGTCAGACTGGACTATTTGATTCAGTTGTTTCTCACTGAGTATTATCAAACTAACCGATTGTCTTTCTTCTCCCCGTTCAGAAAGCATTGGTCTATTTCAGCATTCCACAGTTGTAGTTTCTAAATACATCACATTCAGTGTAGTTGTTTGTTCTGAACTACTTCACAGCTGAGCGGTTTGTGAACGTTGATGTGAGCGCAGTGCTTAACACGGGCATGCATGAATGGGCCATTAATTAGTGGGTCAGTGTGGGCAGAGAAATCGGATATCGACAGTCTCAGCCAGTATGGACACCTCGAGTGAGCCTCAAATGAACCACATGCTTTTGCACAACGATCTGGCTGGTTCACCATAGAAATCCTCACAGTGGTGCAGAGTCAAAGTTATGAAAGCATGATTTCCGTACAAACCATTCGTCAAAAAACACATCATGTGAATAAATTGCATGTATGATATCAACACCAGTACATTCATGTGCGCCATCAGCATAACTTACCAGTCTTGTGAATCAAGTATGTGGTTGGCGTCGGAAACGCACGCTATACGAGTCAACGCGATTGGCACGTGAACTGTGTAACGATAACCAGCAGTACAGTATTGTAAATTCTGATGGGTACAAGCAAACTTATGTTGAGTTATAATCCTCAATCCCTGCTTCAATGTGGTTGTAAGCTGCTGCCCACAATTATTCCGGCAACCAAGTCGATTTGTGAGACCCACATGTGTGCTTACAAGCAGTACAGTTCGACCGTCTATCTCCACTACACCAAGTGATCTTTCACGTGTACACTGAACAATATGGGAAATAGAATCACATCCTGAAACACATCGCAGTCGTTTGGGGTACTGGTTGATTTGCGATCATTCCCTGTGATATAATGGAGATATTGCGGGAAATGATCTTCGAATAATTCCAGATTCAGTGGAGAAATTAACGTATCAGACAAAGGTTGTGCTGAAACGCTGTGGCTGTTAGACCGGGAGGTATTAGTGTACTCAAGGGAACAGGATCGCACAATTCTATCGTGTCTACTTAACCTCTCTGAGTTTGCATGGAGTGAACGGGTGGCTACATCAATTTTCGACAGAGAAATTTGAGAACGAGTTTGCTTGGGCTGTTTATGTGTGGATAGGAAATACTTCTGATAACAACTATGTTGAATTACTCTCTGGACAACAAACAATCCTTGTGCAATTGTTCGGGTTTTCTACTAGAATATGATATTGCCCACAATTCTCCAACAGTCTGTTATTTTACCCGTTTCTGTGCACATATCAAGGATGTGTAGCCAGGCAACCGTATCGCCGTAAGAGTGAAACTCTTTCTGTGACAATTGTCGGGGTGACACCACTCACTCACAGTATCCAGTTACACACATACTAAATGTACTAGTGTGAAAGAGTACAATCTAGGCTGTTATTATCGTGTTAGTCATTTATTCCAGCCGTGGTGGTCCGATTCGTGGGCACTCCCGAATTGACCTTCGTTGACAACATTAATACTCAGTCATATTTTGGGTGTGGTGGGTGGAACACACTTGAACAACACACTTAAATCGAATGCACACAGTGAGTAGTCTGCAGCCGTCATATATCTCCCCGTGAATTGAGCCCTCTCCCAACAACCGAGTCGCCTGATTGAGCTCGTTGTTATGTGCCTACCCCCTGTTTTCTCACACACCCTTCCTCTGACAGGCAACCAATATTCACAACTTTGGAAACCGGACATGACCAATGTTAACAACAATTTGTCCTAATTTTCTGACTGCTCTGTAATGGGATCATGGTGAACCGACACACCCGTTGAGCACTTTTGCCTGAAAAACAAGCGGTTCATATTGAATGGCAGGTGCGCAACGAACAGGTCGATGGGGCGTTAACTGAATAAGAAATGGGGATAGAATGGGCCGTTAAGCTGGACTAACTGGCAGGAGTGCAATCGTGTGCTAACTAGGTTGTATGTGCAAGTCAAATTGGAACAAATTGTGACAGAATTGTTTTGAAGTATTTTTCACCCAATAGCACCAACAAGTGTGTGTCGTTGGCTATTGTTAATTTACCTGTGAAAAATTGTGATCATTGTCACCGATCAGCAATGGTAGAGATAACTAGGATTCAGAGCTTTGGAATGTGGGCTCGATTTCAGCTCGTTTTGACCAATTCAGGCCATTCAGACCATTCGCTGACAAACCTATCGAATTCACCATCTACTAGATTCATGCGCTAGCACTTAGGTTGAAGAACGAATTGAGTGGAACTTCTTTCGAGAAGAATACAGGCATTGCCAATGAGAGTGAGAAACTCCTCGAGAAATCTCGCTCTCAAAATTGGATGATTTTGTTGTGATTAACGTGAAATCACGGGACTCCTTCCTTCAATGTCATTAGTAGATAGACTCAGCGAAATGAATAAATTGTGCAAAGTGACAATCTGGCGTAGTGGGGAGCGGTCGCAATCAAGTTACATGCATCCTAGCTGAATAGTGAGATATCTCAAAGCTTCAATTCCCCCAAATTGGCGTGTCATCGGTCTATCAAGAAGTCAGTATGGTGAGCAGGTAGAGATCAGTGACTGACCAGTTGATTGATTCTAGTGGATGGACGATTTCACGTAAAGAATAAGGCCGTGATGTAACGCTAAGAGGTGTGATGTTCAGACGTAATCGCTACAACACCGTAATCACTTGCACTGCGGTGTTGTTTATTGCACGGAATCTCGTGCAGGTTTTGTGGAACAATGAGACCACAGACATGTACACTCATTTGCACGACTGACATGCATTCTCACAGACCGGGCAACAGTGTGTTGTCATTCGCCCTGATGGTACATCCTGCATAGTACGAACGCACTATTCCGGTGCTCGCTTCTGATCCATCGTCTACCTAGCGTTGTGACCTGCACTTCAGTCCCCGACTGCACGCACCATACTGCTCACGAGCGGAGCTGCACTCCTGATACGACAGTTAGAACGCTGAATGACGCGGAATCAAACTGGATCACACATCTCAAAACAATTTGGGCCGGATATTACGGTATTGTCGACGACATAATCAATGAAATGCGTCACAACGAACCTCAACTATTCACGTTCACATGGAGTGTGACAACAATTGGGCACTATATGGGCCCAGCCGTTTCGGAGACACAGGCAATCAGGGAAGAGTCGGTTGGGACTATCAAGCAAGTGCGATGCCGGCAAGTCGAAATCACTGGACTTTACACGCATACGGATTGAATACATATGAATCGGCCACTAGAAAAGAACACAGTTGAATGAAGATGGGTGGGAACAGGCCGATAGGTGTTTGCGTGGTGATGCTCTGGACCCTCATGTCCGCGCACAAACAAAGCACACGTCGTCAGGAGCTGAAAGGTCACCAGAGCGTGTGCAGTGAACATTGTTTGGGCTAAGAATGTTGACGAGTGGATTGGTGGTGACCGTGAGATTTCACGAGAGGAAATGAGGGGAAATCACCTGGTCAGGGCAAAAGTGCACACGGATTGGAAAAGTCATCGGAATTCTTCGTCCAGGTGTGGGAGTCCGTGATAATGACGGTGTGAAAGATTGAGCCACTTCTACAGACCACGTTGTGCAGGATCAGGCTAATGAGAGAAACGTGAAAATCGATCCAGTCATTTCAAGTCTCATCAGTCCAAGTTACCTGGTCTTCATTGACGATCCATTATACTGATATCAAGTGCGACGGCTTTACCCCCAACGGACCGCGATCACATCGGAATTGGTAGATGATTTACGTGTACGTATTCTGTGCTCCTCTTAGATCACTGTCTGATCGAGGGTGTATGGATTTTTGGTGGCCACCCGGCTCTACTGACGACAACGCACCTCACGTTGAATGATGCGTGTCCGAAAAGTTGGAACGAAGCTATCGGTTGACCACGATTATCACGATAACCACTCAGTGATTACCTCGTTGTGGTATTTGAGAGGCGTCCATCCGAGGAATAAAAGACCCACTTTTTCCAACTCACATTTGGAACGGGGTGACACGTATGTGTCATTTAGCAATTACGCTGTAACCTGATCATTGCACATCATAAACTGAATGTCCTTCTTTCCTGGTCACAGTCCAGCACTCGTTCGATTGCCCGCATAGTACCTAGAAGAATGGATCCGTTTAAGTGATTTGGCTAATGGGAGATTCCAAGTGACAAGAATTACTCGTCTCACATTACTGAGTGCAATGTTTTGCACAATTTGTGTGAGAAATCGTGATTAGCAGTTTGATTTAATACATCTGAAGTGTGAGTATTGTTCAACAAAACCGCGTGTACGCAAATCACGTTTTCATAGCACTGGAGGCTGATACTAAGTGGGATACGCTGAACATTAATCCAATATTTGGGTAACAGATGCAAATCTGTACAAGGACTGATTGAATTGCAATTTCCATTCCAAACCGTTTTATTCTCAGTGGGAGAATGGGGCGTGGTTCGAAGAGGTTTCACGAACTGATTGTACGCCTTATTCACTTGGTTTTGTGCTTCGTGATTTCCGTCTCCTACTCTCCCTGAAAATATTTTTGTCTGGGTACATATTTTCCATCAGTGGAGGAGTCCGCGAATTTTTGAGGCCCGAATTGACGCGTCTGGAAAGCGCTCGTGTAGGATTGCACATTGCACTCCGTTCTACACACTGCACCGTCTTGCGTTCGTCACTGGAATGAGTACACGAAATGTGAACATCTTCAGATATGTGTGTGTTCTGCCCTAGTGGCATGCAGACCGGATTCTTCCATTAAGTCACACTTGTCCATGGAACACTCATGTTGGTCAATGCCTCAGCCGAGTTGTGGTCAGGAGATCCGCTGTGGCATGACAAGTTGCTATTGGCGACATTGTACTCACGATGATTGGAATGGTTTTGCGGTTTCTTGTGTTTGGAAGAGTGGGAATCTGAAATATTTCTGCATGAATCTGCACGCCTTATTCAACTGCGACATGGTTTTCAAAAACCTCAATGCAGCTTCTGATGTGATGCACCTAGGCAATGAAACACTCCCTAAAACCGCGTTTATCGAGAGTGTGAATTCCATGTCGAGGAGAACGCATAGCTATTCCTTTCACATCATTCGTTTTACTCTGAAACTGGGATACAAATCAGTTGACAGAATTCAACCGACTAATGCCTGTACTTGACGAAGTTGATTTCAGAATCAGTCAGATTTTCATCATGGATTCCCACTGGTGCCTGGCCACGTTGTCATGGTAGAGGGACTGAATTTGTGGACTCGTCTTTGGACGACTTGCAGTGAGACCACAAAGTTGCTCAGTGTGGAAGCCATTCAGAAGGCATCACAGACTGATTGTCTTCGTGACGTATCACGGAGGCACTTACTTCCTGCGATTAAAATTCCGTTTCTCGGTAGACTGTAGACGTTCATTTTCTTGGTGGCGGTGCTTCAATCACTCTGAGCTCTGAGACTAGGGTATGGGTCCTTGATGTATATCCCTGCTTTGTGTTTGGTGACGCACCAGGAATACCTGCCACACTCGTTGTCACTGTGGTTTCACCGAACAGTTTTTCCAAAGTGTTTAGGCGAATTGTGTCACTGCTGGACAATCATGAAATGCCCATCGATCACATTTGTTGCCGTGATCAAGATGGTCGTGTAGGATTTTCAAGCCCAAGTTGTTGGAGCAGGCGGTGGGTGGTGCTCAGGTTGTGTGTCGTTGCTGCTTTGACGGTGAGTCATGGGCGTTGAAAATTGCTCGAACATAGCCGCTCACTCTGGACTGTATTGTTTGGACTGATTGAATACGGTTGGCGACATCCGATACGGATTAGTCTGTCACAGTGACCGAAGCCAAGGGACGCATGCGCTNTTGGCGGCATCCGATTCGGATTAGCCTGTCACAGTTACCGAAGTCAAAGGACGCCTGCGCTTAGCCATCACTGCAATTGGCTTGAGCTGCACCGATTGCAGTTCCACCAACACACCACATATCCAGTGTAAACCCGGAGGAATAAGACTGGGAGGTGTGCCAGTGGAGCCTTTGTGTCCAGCCGGCCAATTCTGGTTAGCCACTTGATTGGCTATTGAGGAAAGGAAACGCGTATCTCTCGGAAACTAAACTGAGAGAGGCTGCAATGACGAGATCTAAACTAAGGAGAAAGATTTATGAAGCGTTGCAGTATAGGAGTGCAGGTTAGTGTAACCTAATGAAGATAGTGAGGAAAAGCAACTTCCTCACTGAACTATGAAAAGCCAGGCAGACCATTGATCACACAATGCACCAACAAAACCGAAGAAAAGAATAGATACAAGACCACAGACACTCAAATACACACACACACACACTGTTTTCAAGTTTACGCGTGAATCCGTTACTGGCAGATAACCGTGTCGGCCAGGTGTTGTCTGATGCTGGCGCTATCGGATGACATATTCTCATCCCCGTTCAAAGAGATGGAAACACTGTCGACAAAAGTCTGTCGAGAAACGCGGTTCGAAAGCGAACAAATCAGATACTATACAAAATACTAGAAAGGAATAACTCGTGTGATTTTCACAGCTCTTCACCCACTGGGTTACGTTATTTGATTCCCATAGCCTCGGCGGTATGCAGACTCGTATTTGGGTGTCATTTGATGGATGGATTGGCACTTGGTAGACCGTCGTTGTAGACCCTAACGATGCACAGTGAGTTACCTCGCATACACCCAGCATGATACAACCACGTGATGGCCAGTTAGAATCATTTGAGCTTGCCCAGAATGACAGTGATATTGGTTGTTTGGTTAGTTGGCGTCAACTTGTAATCTTGAGACGTGATTACTAGTCAAGGATTTCGATCGGTATAACTTGAGCTACTGAGTTCTCTTCATCCAGCTCATTGAGACGAAGTGTCATCACAGATTGCTGGGCGCAATTCTTCCGTCTATTCTCATTAGTTGCGTGGATTTAGAGCATGGCGGCAAAACAGTGAGACGAACTACTGTCACATCGGCACATACCAGAATAGAGTGGATGGTTTTACTGCCATGATAGGAGGGCTGGTTACGCCAGCACATTTTGTCAGCAAGCAGCCGGCGTGTGACGCTTGCTTACGAACGGTTCGGAAGGTGTGCTGTTAATCGAGAGTCACACAGTGATTCTCTGTTGGTAGAATGTGCTGATATAATCAATCTGGTGGTCGTGGGACTGAAACCCTTCACCTCTCCTATGTATCCGTGTGACTTTCGTCGGCTGTCAGTCGAGTGGAGACGAGCCAGGGAGTTGTCTTGTGTGGCATGGAGGTTGATCATATTCATCATCTACACAACCACAACCTCATCGGACAGAATGTTTATTAATGTTTAATAATAATAACACTTAATGATATTTAATGTTTAATAATGATCGGTATAATGTTCAGTAATATCATCAATTCAATTTTGTGGCCAATGCGTTTGCAAAGTGTCGATATTACTAGGGAGCCGCGCTGAGTATGAGACTACAGATAAACCATATGTATTGGTGTGTGCTCATGTACATTTGGATTGGACACAGTTGACGTTGTGTGATGTGCAGTTAGAGGTAGCGGATAAATTTGGACCTTGGTAGAAACTTGTTTTGGACGCGCATTTCGAAACAGGTGTCGAGGATTTGCTAGTTGGTTGTTCCTTTGAGGATGGGAAATAACGCATTTGAATATGTTGCGGGATCACTTTGTTGTCATGTGCTAAATCAATGCAACTACGTGTCGTGACATCAACATCCAGACCATGGACTGAACTCCGACCCACGTCCACTTGAGGCAATTTCATCGGTCAATGTGTCACTGACACCGTATTAGACATGAACAGACAATTAGACCGAGTGTTTGACCATCAACACTTGCGGGCAATTTTCGGACCGTCCGATCCCTCCGAGATCAGACACAACAACCGTGCTAATAGTTGCGGTTAACCACTCGGTGGGCACTGTCTAAAAAGTCAACTCTCTTCGCTTTATATTGTTAACCATCATCTTCCAATGGTGAGCGACCAAACTATGGGGTTTCGGTTAGAACAAGAATTCTTATTCGCAGGATATCCAACTGAAACTCCTGGATTGAGAACTGGAACTCTCGTGACGATCAGGCAACCAGAGCATTATTCACAGCGATTATCGCGTGTCTTGTGAGCAGCGTATGGTGCAGCGTGTGGTCCGTTACATACAAGGGCCTCACTCACACATACCCACTGGTCTCATTCCTTCGGGTTTACACTGGATGTGTGGTGTGTGGGTGGAACCGTAGGTGGTGCGGTACAAGCCACTTGCAGTGATGGTTGAGTGCACGTGTCCCTTGGCTTCGTTCATTTTGACAGGTTAGTCGGATGCCACCAACCGTATGGCACAGCGGTCACTAAAAGATGGGATACAATGAAACCTTTGTTTTCGAATTTGGTTCTCATCACCGAAATATCGAGTGTGACGCACACACAGTTTAGCGTAACATTGTAACACCTATCAGTTCCCATTCAAACAGGTCAGTTCTGTTGACGAGAGTAACTTATCATACTGTGATTGAATTGGCAGACAATGGCTTTCTGAACGCGTAGTGCGAAACTCCAATCAGGAGTATGTAAAATCAACCAATCCGGAGGTGAGCAATCCACCTAAACAGACGTCATTCATCCTGCAATAAAAGTTGATTCGTCTCCTCCAACCTGTCCAGTACGAACGAAACAATGAACATTGGTTTCTGTTGTTTACTGGTCTGTGTGTTCGCCACAGTTTTCATCGGTGCCAGTAAGTTTTTCAGATAATCCGTCCTGTCGTGGTTCGTGGTACTATTCTCCTAGTAGGTTTCTCATGCCCATACGAACAGTGAAATTCCTACCCAATATGAATTGAACGATACTTACGATTTTTAACGAATGAGTTGCAAAGAACCACTCATGACTAGCATGTAATTCTTAACGTTTCAACCACCTCGGGTGACCTTTCTCAGGTCTGTTGTAACTGAAGTGACCTATTAAAAACCTTTTGAGCACGACGCTCAAATTGGTTTGCTCAATTCCTACTTGAGTTGGTGCGCATATTTAACACTCACGGTTGATTGCAGATATGCATTCAGGTAGAGTTCTCGGTCAACCTCTTTTGAATGGAAGTGCTAGATTTGAAGTAACCTTTTGCCAGAGTTCATCAGCAGTGTTTCCAATGCGAAATGAAATTGAATCATTCAGTAATATAACACTGGTGGTCATGTTGCAAGTAATCTCACTACATTTCCTTCTCAATTTATATGACTCACAATAACGGTTTGTCATTTATCTTTCAGCTAGAGAAGAATTTGATATGAATCAATGTCTTGGTATGCACACCACCTAGTTACGTAGGTTGTTGCAAAGTCGAATATACTGACTGTTACCGTTTTTGTTGTGAATGAACCGAGTATTCATCGATTTATTGATTATGTTTGTAATGGTATTTATAAGTGTAATTTTTCGAATATGTTTATCTAGTATTGAAACTGTGTGAAAACTAATGTCTGAAACTTTGAGACCTAGTAAGAAGATTGATGCCAGTCTGAAACTTTGAGACCTAGTAAGAAGATTGATGCCAGTCGTAGATTCAGGCCTTGGAAAGTTGTCACAATGTTGGGGTGACTGACCTGCTGTTTGGACAGGGAATATCCTATGTGTACAGTGAACTCTGACGAGGTGTTCATCAAAAACGTGGGTTTGAGTAAGGATAACTTGATGACCGTTTCGCTGACGCTGGTTGGGATAATTTCTAGTTTACTGTCTATCGAATTGTTGCAGTTTTCAAGCTTACGAAGTGAATTTTACGATTTGAACTCTGGTCCGAAGTTTGGCCAGTGAACACGATTCCGTCCATCTAGGGTATATTTCATGTGTCTGTAGAATCCCTGATGATCACAGGTTGATCCATTGTGCATTATGTTTGGTGTAATGTCTCTTGGAAGCGAACACCGTTGAGATCGATTTGAGTTATGTGCTCTGGCGATGTGTTCTGTTCAGTGGGGTATTGATTTTTGGGGTGATCTGTGACAGTCTGGGAAAAATCCGCTCGAATCAGGCATTACTTTGCAATCATGAAAAGAGTAAGCAGTTTTTGTATTCAAAAATCCTCACTGTTGTTAAGTATGTACGAAGTCAATCGATTCTTCTTTTGCTGTCTACGGCACACTGATCGGTTCAACTTCCTCCATGAGTGATACATAATAGCCATAAGGAAACTGCCGTAGTAGGTGAGCATTTTGTTCTGACGGAAGCTGTGTGTGTACATTTGCGTGTCTGCGTAATCATGAGACATTCACTAGTCAGGAGGTGGCGTCGTTGCATTCTCGTTGACTAACCTTTGCTCTTTTCTTGAGTTCCCATTTTCGTGTGTATGTTCTGTGTTGTTACATTACAAGCCTGGAATACGAATAGAACCATGAAATACTGACGGCGTTTTGATCTAATCACAACAGTAGGCATGTTGAATAAAATTATTGATCAAACTTTTTTAACATATTTCGCATCCGAAATCCAGATAACCAAACTCTGCTTACATGGAAACCTGCCCTCTCATGCTCTGTGGGTTTTTCTCCTCACTTTCCTGGAAAGAATAATGCTGTGTCCGTAAATTATTATTTCGGCAGGCAATTAGAAACTCGTCTTAAACTTTACATAAGAATTTGTGGGAAATGCTTTGGCGATTATTTGAGATTCCATTCACCCAATAGCCTTTTGCTCTTGTGTCTACTCCTCAGGAGTCAAAATGTGGCGAACAAGCTCGTTTTCGCTGTGTAATCATCAGACCAAGTACAACGCAATAAATATGAAACTAGTTGTCATGCCTATAGATTTCGGGTATGCCATAGTGTCTTGGTATAACTGAGCCTGTTGGTCGCACCCGCTTGAATACTGAATTGTCAATCCAACGATTTTGTTTCATGTTTCTCAAGAGTTTGGAGATTCTCATCTTGTTTAAGTACACTTGTTCATCTGGCACCACTATCCCCGCATCTTTATCAGGTCTAGTAATCCGGATGTTGTCGTCCTTCTGTAGGTTCACAAAGGTCCCTGTATCATTTCTTCTCAGCATTCCACGCACGCTGGGTTTCGGTGATGGCCTATCCTTAAGCCCGATTTTAGACATGGTGAATTCATCATATTATGGCCCAATGGCACACGGAACTTTTGGAACCACTCCGTAACACACTAGCTCAGAATAGCTTCAAAGGTAGGTCTGAGTTCATTGAATCTGTAGAAAATCGGACCAGTGACAGTAAAGGAATATCATTGGAAGTGTGCTCGCTATTCGCGAACGTGTCACTCAGTGAGACATTTAGTTTTATGCTTGATCACACCCATTCGAATGATATGCAAGTCGGAATGTCGGATGAGCAACTCGAACACCTCTTGTTAGTTTTCACACAGGACATCCAGTTTCAGTATGGTGGGAAAATCTATCGCCAGAATGATGGGGGTAACAATGAGCTCACCGCCAGCTCCATTGTTGGCTGATATTTTCGTGGGCATGATAGAACAAACAAGACTAACAGAATTGATAGATCAGTGCGGACTGTACAAACGGTATTTAGATGATATTTTCTGCACGGACGATAGCAACACTGACACTGATTCAGTGTTATCATTGGGCCACTCAGCTCACAAGAGAAAGAAGTTCACCATCGAGGTGGAACATGATGGAAAACTGGCCTTCCTTGATGTTGTACTACTGAAACGTCCAAATGGATCGATTCAACAAGGTATGTACATGGAGCGGACGTAGAATGTCCAGTATACCCATTTTCACTGCTTTGTTCCGTTGAAACAGAAACGGAACTTGATACGTTGTCTAGCAAACCGAATTCACAAAATTTGTACTGAGGATATGTCAGACACTGAGCTCATGCTCTTACGTAAAACGTTTCCTGCTAATAAATATCTGCACAAATTCCTAGCTCAAAACATGCAACGAAGGGAGCGCAAGACCGTGAATATTTGTCAGATGGTAGGCCACCTATAGGAACTTAACTTGCAAGGGTGAATTACCAAGTGTATCGCTGACCAGGAGGCTCGACACGACCCTGCTGAGAACGTTCTATGCTGCAAAACTAAGCCAGCTGTACGTCTTCACCTCAAAGACGCAGTGCCCAGTAGTGCCACCCCGTTTTGTACCTATTCATTTGCTTGTTCTTAAGGAACAGATTACACTGGAGAGAATGCTCAAACACCATCCAGCTTGGCTGAGAACAGGACACCAATGAAGGATTTCTAGCACAATTTTGACTCACCTTGTTCACATGGGTCACAGAATCAATGTGGATGTCGTATATAAGCCGATCTACTGTGTTACACACGTTCACAGCAGAAGTTTTATTTTGGCAGCTGCGGAGGCGACCGGAATCCGGCTGCGAAAACCCACTCTGTGTACGCAGAAGTCATTTGTTCCAGCAAATAAGTTACCATGGCCCGCTGTCGTTGGAACACTTGACACGGTACCGTGGTAACCATGTCCGTAATCCCCAAATGACACCATATGCACACTGAATTAGGTTCTACGACATCCTGACTTGACAGCCAATTTCATATTTATTGTGGTGTATTTGGTCTGAGGATGACACACCAAAAACGAACTTGTTTGCGACGTTCTAACTTTTGATGAAATTCTGTTTAGTTACCCACCCGTTTATATTTGTGCCCCACTAGCACTATACTGAATTTTTCTCGTCTTCAATAAGTCTCATGAATTTAATCTTATCTTTCAAAGATTAAAAGTTTTCGTTGAGTGATTTTCTGAAGACTTGTTCATCTAGTATCTGTGTCCTCATACTCTTAGTACCCCTATAATTTTCTATAGTTGAATGAGAATTTTGTTGGTGAAAGTTTGATTAACGCGAACTCGAACAAAAATGATGATATTTTTTGTCGGAAATGCTCAAATCTTGTGAAGTGAGAAGTTACAAGGCAATGCAAAAAGCAGTGTGCCAGACTTCCACTTGGATCCATACCATGATTACCAGTTTGCTGTCTGGACAAGAAATTGGAAGTCCTGTGACGAAACAACTAAATCTTGTTGAAGAAGCCGAGCACCTCCGTCAACTGGGCATCAGGGTTTGGATCAGTTCAGTGGGAACCCTACTTCTCATGGATTTGTTAGGGACATGGAATATACCTTAGGATGACCAAGTGGTAATGTCTCCTGTGTGTGAATTGCTGTGTGAACAGACCTGTTCGCTAATCTATCCAGCTTCGAATCGCTATCTAGTCGAGGGGTAAGCCACGTTGAGATGAAATACATTCAATTAGTCTCAAACTGAGTTGCAATAAGCAATTCATTACAAGTTTCGAGTTTTCCTTCAATTCGATTAAACTTTTTATCGTATGCTCAAACATTGTGTGTTGTAGAGAAGAATACACTGAAATCACTCCTGGCAGTCCATTTGGGGTATATTTGATAATATTTTTGTTTGCAGATGAATGTAAACCACCGAAAACTGGACGAATTTATAAATGTGACGGTGAGTAGTTTACACCTGTCCCTAATTCCCCTACCCCACTCGTATTTTATGGAATGTACTGGAACAATTAAGCGAACCGAATTTGAATATGAGTTTGTTAATGCTGCATGGTTCACCTTAAATCAAATCGATCGTCATATAACCCTCCGATAAGGTGTCTACTCGAGGGGGTGTCAGATTGCTGACAGCAAATTTGTTTGTATGAACCTATCCAGTTTCGTCCTGTTGTTCTGAAAACTTCTGCTCCTCAATAACTAAATCCAAGATAATTTTGGTGCTCTGTGTTTGTGCAACTAAAATGCAGGCAATCTCGGCAGATACTGTAAACTATGAAATAATTCCGAACGATCAGATTTCAGTGAATACGACATATCAAAGTATATTCTTTCGAAATCCAATCATTCTCGACTTCAGTATGTTCAATATGTCTCTTATGTTAGGATATGATGTTTATCAAAAATGCAAATACTACAGTAATGCGAATCTTACTTGCAGTTCTTTTTGTAGGAGGGTCACTTGTAACAGATATGTTAACTGGACATAAATTTTCTCAGTATTTTACGAATGTCTGTTCAATCCTTCGAAAATTTTATAACACATCAGCCAGCTGCTTCCTTCGGTTTTCATAGGTGTAACAGCTTTCGTAAACTGCACACGCCTTTTTGTACGTAATTTTTCACTTCAGGTATTTGTAAATACCGCGGCTGTTTATATTGCAAAGGTAAGCAATTTGTCCATTAGTTTTACTGATACCCATAAAAATGGAGGACAAAGAAAATGGAATATAAACAGTACCCCTCAGATTGTTGAAACTGTGGGTAGAAGTGGGTTTATTTTACGTTCGTACAGTTGAATTGTTCAAGTTCCCTGATTGGGTTACGTTTGACCGTGGCTGACCTTGATAAACGGCTAACAAGTGTGTCATTGCCTATGATTCCATGTCCTTACGCTTTGGATGCAGTCCATTAGTTTCAACTTTAGCATGTTGGTTGTGCATTCTGTGTCCATTCCATAGCTACAGATCCCGTAAAGGTGGTACTGCATTTTCAGTGCTATCGAGTGCTAAGTCTTATAAGTTTCCAAACAGACAGATTTTGTTCTTGTGCGAGCAGATGGTGTGCCAAAGCCTCGTCCCACTTGATTACCGCTCCAACGATTCCGTGGGTTGGGCAGAGTCTCACTTCACAAACACTAGACTGGATATGCGGCACATTGTGCGGATGGTCATATGAGCTACCACATGGTCACCTCAGGTGGGTTCACTTTTCTTGTTATACTGGGTCACCCAAAGGACAAATCGAAATCGTTTTTTCGACTAGTCATAAACACTGTTCTATCCTTAACACAATACTAGAGTGAACGCGCAGATATGCACTACCGACGTGCTCTAATGAGAGCGAAACTCCAGTCTAGTGCATCTTTTCGAAAGAGGCTGGCTAGAAAGTCTATCCAAATGCGGAGGCTGCGATCAAATGTGAGTGATGGTCAACTTGAAAATAAAACAAATCCCCACTACTCACCAGTAATCTAAAATATCGCCTTGCAGGTTTAATGAGTTCAGTAATCTCGACTTGTCTCGGAAGTCCCAATCGCCGGCTTATCGATTGGAGTTAACAAGACAGTAACTGTGTCTCCTCTCGAGACGATCGAGCAACCTGATCATTGTTCACAAGCGAGAGTGGTTGAGTGTTCAGATTTGATCATTCGGTCGTGCCTAATGTGAGGTCAATGGCGCAGTGGTTAGCACGGTTGCCTCATGATTGGAATGACCGGAGTTCAAATCCCGGCCGTGGCAAGAATGTGCACTACTGACGAGCTCTAATGGGAGCGAAACTCGAGTCTAGTGCTTCTTTTCGAAAGAGACCGGCTGGAAAGTCTATCTGAATGCGAAGGCTGCGATCAAATGTGAGTGATGGTCAACTT
>QNGE01004531.1:35077-59674 GCA_008508345.1 Paragonimus westermani
GGCGTTCTCCTTCGCATCTAGCTCGGCGAGCTCCGGTTTGCGGACTGGGGTATCTGACTGCATCATTCAAATACACTCACAGGATTCTGAAAAAATACGAACGCTTAAAAACTAGTGGAACCAGGGCACAAAATTTAGTGCTATCTATGAATGAATATTAGTATGCAAATACGGGAGAAATAATTGAATCTAGCGTATACAATGGATTGTAGTGAGATTACCCTCGACGTCCCCAAAATTCTAAACTTCGCGCGACGTGAGAATTCAGGAACTAGCACCACCTGGTGCAATAAATAATAAAAATGAGTAAAAAAGCTTATGGAACGGGCTCACCAAATTGTAGTGCTCGGTTCATTAATATGTACGCCCAGGGTTCCCCAACCTTATGCTACCGTGAATCGGAAGTCGCAGGGAGAAAACGATGAATCTGCAAACAAACTTTATTTGTTGATTTACTCACCGTTCACAACAGACTTCAGCGTAACAATCGAGGGATGCTAGGGAGCTGGACGTGGGAGCACCTTGAGCACAACCGCACAGAAGCCGCCAGAGTGGAAGAGTGCATCGACGGAAAATTCCAGTCGACCTTCAGAATTCAAACAGGCGTCAGACTGGTTAAGCTGCGTTCCTAACGGTAATAGCTCAACAATGTTGTCCTAGTGAATGTAACCTACAGGATTGGAGATGGTGTGGATTCCTTACACAGCTACGAGCAAAACTGCGATACTTATACCGACCCGCTAACTTTGATGCTAGTGGTTCGTAGTAAATTTACATTCACAAGGTAATGTGAACCGGCGCGGTGGTATTGGCAAGGCAACTCTCACGTCGCGCGGAGTTTAGAATTTTGGGGACGTCGAAGGTGATCTCACAGGGACGTCAAAGGTGATCCTTCTACAAGGATTTCCCGTTCGGTGAAAAAAGTGACTCGAACAGTTGATCTTGACCTCATTCTCCCTATTTTGACCCTATTATCTCTTAACCTTTGGGCCCGTCACGTCACAAACCGGCATGTTACAGCATTTGCGCCGGCGTAATGGGCAATGTTGTACAACTCAACAAGGTTTCTCATTACCCTCCAATGTTGGGACAAAAATGAGTTCAGCGACCTTAATCGGCTTTGGTAATTCAGACGTTTCAAACTTTAGTGGTCGACGCACTAAATCGCCTTTTACCCACGTAGGAATCTGTCAGACGCGAAAAACAAAGCAGCGTCGTGGAAAGTGACCGAACCTTTATTCGACTGAATGTACAAGTGGCTCCTAGTAGCGCTATAAACAGCACCGACATGCAAGTTAGTTAGAGACTAGAGATCCGCCGTCGACGAGCGAGTGAACCGGAAGAGTGTGACACGTATGTGTGGTTCATATCCGCGCCACGGTCAAATGACACGCAGATAAACATTTGGACAGCATACATCATGCGAGCTTTCTTAATAACCTAGGTACAATATGCAACCATGAGTTTCGGAACTATTTTACACATCATACCGCAGGCAGGCTAGTGAACTCTCCAAGTCGCTACAGTACCCCATCCATGAGTGTGGCGAGTTGTTGTACTCGTTCGTGGACGGCGATGTTTCTTCAAGATGTGGTGACCAAGCTTTGGCACGACATCTCAAACGGAGATATACTGTGGTCGATTGCAGTGGAATGAAGACTGCTGGCATGCGTTAGCGATCGCAGATTTCAGTTAAAGTAACTGTCACTGTGTTTCGTGGCAGGAGCGGCAAATTGAGCAAACGAAGCAGAAGTTTTAGTAACTTGACTACCCAGGTCCATTATTTGTTGCTTCGCTACTATTTCGACTGTCAGTTCATGTTCATCATGCAGGTACCTAAGGGGCGACGAAAGAGGGTTAGAAAACGTATAGTTTTCTAGGACACTCACTAGAAGGTTCCACTTCAATGTCCACCGGAAGATTTTTGAAGTGTCCTCTTGGAAATCGTCCGAGTCCGACGCACTTCAACCCGGCTTTATATCATCTGCATATAGATAACGTGGGCGGACTAAGTTGTCGGACAAGATATTAAATTAGATGCCTGCGTTGTGTGCTTGACAATTGCTACGTGTTTTATGGGAAGCCGGTGACCACGTTGCTTAGCGTTATTCATTCCCGTCTCGCTGATCCTTCTTTTATTCGAGATCTTTTTGGTAGAGATTGCGAGTCTTCATTGCAAAGACTGACATAGCCAGTTGAATTACGCGCGCGACAAATCGTTTCCACCACAAGCGCGAATTTTGATGCCGTTTGCTCGTGGGAACTTGTTCTCTTCCTTACTTCCCACTGCTGGGTCATTGTTTATGTTGTTCACCATCTTGTTCAATCCGCCATTACGAGACTGGCGCATTTGGTCGCACTCACGTGAACCGATAAACTCGGAACTTGTATATTTGGTGGGTCCGATATTGAGGTGTTTTGTTTTGTATTATTTAGTTTTTGATGATGTTCTAATACCTTAGCACCCATGAATAAGAAACCCGCTTTTACGACAGTTTCTACTTTTGGATCCCAATCGGTTGCTCTGCGGGCTTGGAATTTATCGATGGTTGCTATACCACAGATGTGACTATTCTAGATGCAGTATATCGACGGACGTTACTGATAGACTGAGCGTAGCTCCGAGAACCACTAGGCGTCAGGGATTAACAGTGCTCGATATATTTGCTTCCGTGGCCAACCAACCTGCCTACCCATTGGTTGGAGGTTATCGATTCGCAGTTGCAGTGTCCGAGCGAATCGACCTTAACACACGTGATGCACAGATGTCTTCTTCAGGTTGCCAATCGCCTATAACGTCCTTGAGGACAACCGTGTCCTCGAGAGTGTCTACTATATTTGGTTTGCAAATAATAGTTCTGTTTCCTATTTCCAATAATTGACCGGTGACCTTCAGGTGACCCACAACGATGATGAAATCTAAACATCTTAAACTGTTCCCACTAGTTCTACTTCAGTTCATTTTTCGCCTATACCTTTCCAGTACAAACGTTTCCTTGATCTTCACGGAGACATATCTGGGAATGAAAAAACGTCTACTGTTCTATATCATTGTGGTATGCTTGGGGTCTGTTGATCTAAGCAAGAACCATGTCCAGGGGTAGCTGTAAGGACGGTGGCAGCCCCATCGAAGAAGGAAGAGTATATATCCAAACTTCTTGACTTTGCCCCAGCTATAACCCGGTATTCATCTGAGCGACGTTTGGTGATGAACGACAGGCTCATCGAAGGGAAAATGCGTCTGAATAAGAGGTGAAGTCCATGAGGGCACAGCTAGAATTTCATGAGAATTTGAAGGAAAGTCTCGTGTTCAGTAGTACTGTGGGGCCATTTGGAATGACTGACGCAGATATATCCCCATCCAGCTCGTCACGTTAGTCTCACGCCAATGGGTTCCAAAGGAGTTTAGTGAAAGAGTACACGCACAACTTAATCAACAATGTGGACCTAACAATAATCGAGCTAGAACCCTTTGAAAGGTCGCCCTCAAAATTTTGCAGCTCCATGCATGTACCAGAGGGACGACTTGAGGTTCTACGGAGGCGTACAGAGTGCTTTGTTTGGCTGTTACCGAATAATGCAGTCAGGCATTGCAGAGTCCGTGTGCAGTGTTTAATGCCCCTGACCCACTCAGACCCGGTGCATTTAGGACCTGAACTCGACGTGCAAGAGTCAGGCTGCAGAGCCATCCTCTGGTATGATGGAAAGGTTCGTTTCGTCCTCGTGTCTGTTGGGTTAATTAAGATAGCCGGGATGACTGAAGCGTAAACCTTTGCAGATAACGGCCTTGATACTACGCTCATGGATGAGTCTGTAGCTGAGAGACTGGGGCTATTAGCGAGGGAGACAGCGCTCAGCATTTATGTATTGAATTAGAAGAGTGCTATTGAATGTCAAGAGCTGAGCTTAGTACTTGTCTTTAGATGATGGGAGCAAGATCGGGAGCGACAAGACTTTATCGTCAAGGGTCTTCAAATTGATAAGGCGGAGACCACATCCCAAAGGGACGTTCAACGTTGACCCCGCTTGTCCTGTCTGCCTATCCCCTCTTTGGTGAGAGATGAAGTTGGGTTACTAATAGGTTGCGATATGCCAAAGGTAGCAGACCAGCGTTCAAGGAGCAGGCGTCTACCATCCTCTGTGAAGAACTTCTTGAGTCGGACAGTGTGAAACCCCATGCCACTGACAACAGCAGCACGGCCGAAGTTCGTTGCTAAAAGGCTGAGCTGGAATAATTAGTTCAAAGCATTTTTGACGTGGAGTTCGTCGAGCGCGGGTTGTCTGATAAGGTAACTAACTCCTGTGATGATCAACGGACTGGGGGTATTGTAGAATCTACTGTTATGTTTTAGGTGTTTGACATGAGATCGGGTTCCCGTGGCTGTTCGACAGTGTGGACCTTCCTAATAACCGATGGGTGGCCCAGAAACACCTGAGTTTTCCAGGCAGGGGACCTTCTCACGACTTCGTGGTGGCACATAAGTAAAACAGGATTATCAAGGTACATACGACCAGGAATTATAAATCGAGAGTCGATACCGGTACGTTTAAGACCCTTCGTCAGTGTCACTCAGCACACCACCCGGTGTTGAATCCGAATAATCCTGGAATGGTGCAAACCGTATTGGACTGCGTGGCGAAGTACACGCACATTTCTTAGACCAGTCTTGCTGCAACAGCCACTTCTGACGAACAACTCAGTGGATGCTTTTTTACGGTTCCGCAAAGACTAAGTAGTCTTATCCTTAAACAAAGAGGAAATGTTTTCTCAAGTAAAGGTTCTTGGAAGAGACAGGTGGGCATTGAGCTTCCTTTAGTGGAGCGACGGGTCTATGTCCGGTTCATTGGAAACAGCGAGATTATAGTCCATCATTTCGGAGCTAATTCCTTGCCCTTCTGCACGTCATGTGCGCTCAGGAGGACAACAACCGATAACGGACATCGATTTAACAAGCTAGCTGGTCAAGTCATAGTCGAAAAGTTTTACGTTATTGACTACTTGGCATCGATGGATACACATGAGAACTCCGGATGTGTCGTGTATGATTTACACAGAATGCACTTCCTGGGTTGAATTAAACTGGCAAAGTGAACTTCTAATATGGCCGAGGCGCTGTTGGGCATATCAACAAACGAGAGGGTGTCTGTGTCAACAGAACTGGACACAAGTGCTCACAGTAGTCAGAGAGCACTCGGGGTCCCATGGCAGGCGTCAAAAAACGGTGTCAGGCCTCGCGTGTTTCTGCTGAAGAAGCCATTCAATCTGAGAGGCTTGTTGGCTTGTATCGCATTGGTGCACGACCTGCTTGGGCTCGTTGCTCCGCTTGTTCTACCACGTCGTAGGTCACTTCAGTGCTTATGTGGGGCAAATTTCAGGCGCGATACTCCAGTAAACGAGCGGTGCCAAAAAGACTTGGAAAGTGGCCGCGGGGCGTGGCGACAACAAGCCCAGTTGTCGCGCCGCGTTGTATCAGACTACATGGGAAAACGCCAACCCACTCCGAGTTACTTATATTTTCCGACACCTCCGAGATAGGTTGTGAGTCGTTTGGCTATTTCCTAGACCCCTTAGGAGATGACAGCGTCTTGCGCTGCTTCTTGATTGGAAAATCACGGGTAGCACCTTCAAAGTCTTTGTCTTTCCCGTGGTTAGAGTTTGTAGCTGTGGCATTGGCTGCCAAATTTGTGAAAAAGTTAACAAATGAATTCACGCTAATTTTCCTCAACGTCACACTTTGGAAAAATTCCACCATCGTGTTAGAGCACTTGAGAGACACTGCTTGTCGTTTTGTGACGTTTGTAGCTAGCCGCATTCAACTAATTAGTGACTGTACACAAGACCGCCGATGGCGACACATTCTTTGCGAGTTAACCCCGGTGGGCACAGCTCCGCGAGGAACATGCGGTGCTTGTTCCTACAAAATACACAAGTGGCTGAATGACTCGACCTTTCTGTGGGGACTTGAGAATTAGTGGCCTTCCGACAGGCTGCACAACCATCTTCAAGGTAGGGGGCTGGAATTCAGGAAGATGCTGGTGGTAGCCAGTTTTGATAGCGCACCATGATATGTGAAGATTGTTTCACGCTATTCACACCGGTACACCATATTCCGTGTGATACCACAACAAATACGTTTTAAGAATTATTCTATCTGTATGGAGGCTGGTTGGCAGTATTTCATTATGCAGCGTCTATTGCGTAAGCTGGAACTGGATCTAGCTCGTGAGTCCATCGTTCCATCGAGGTAGCAGGCTGCTTTCAGTGAGAACTGTATAGAACATTTTAAAGGTTGACGGAATATGCCGATTCGACTGAAGCTTGTCACTACACATAGGGCCTTGTGTCGGTGGAAATGCTTCAACCAGACCATGTCATGGTGCTCGAATGACGGTATTGCTGATCCGTGGGGAATTTGTTACCAGACGCTGCCATGAAAGCCAAGGTTACGAGGGAGCTGGCCACGTTTCTAACATCCACCCGAGGGAGGTTTTGGATTGTTGAGGGCAAGACTAGTGTGCGTCGCGTACGTACAAGATATGTGAAGTGTAAGATGTCAGCAAAGCCGTCCCAACAAGCGTTGGCCCTGCTTTCCGTTGATTGCGCAACAGTCGGTGGTACCCCGTTTGCAACTTACGGCGTGGATTATTTTGAAAATCTGGAGGTTTGGATTGGGGGCAGCATTTGTAAAAGATATGGCTGACCCTTCACTCTTTCAAGGGCAACAGCAACACACTTGAAAGTAGTGCAGTCGATAACAAAGGACTCATTTTTACTGGCTTTGGTGAAGTTCTTTGTTGGTTAAGATGTGCTGAAATTAATGTATAACGACGACGCGTACAGCGTTGTAGGCGCGAAATCGGAGCAGGGGGAGAAGTTGCTTGACTGTGACCAAGCATGCTTCTCACATATGCGTTGGGAAATATATATTATTTATTTATAGAATCCATGGGACTCTGGCAGTTTGCGTTGTCGACTGGCATTTCAATCTCCCTGCCACTAATCATTAGGGTGGGATATGGGGGCACATGATTCTCATGGATGGAAAAGCCATGCAGGCTGTCGTAAGGCAACGGGTGATGTCTGACGAGGCTCCCCACTATCACTTGATTGGGGTTGAGAAAATTCTGAATGACAGACCTATGGCTTCAATCCACCATGATCTAAACAGTCCCATGGTTTCAAGACCGAACCACGGCGCAAAATGTCAATAGTCACCTCAAACCACCTACACTGCATCGGCGTGTACAGTCCAATGACAATATTTCCTTAAGTGCGACACGAATTCACGTCAGATTCACAATGATGTTGCCGCGGGGTGGTGAGACATTTATTTTCTCAGAAAAACCCGTTAGAGCCTATGTGTCACTATGCTTGCGACTGCACCCTTCCGTAAGTGACTCAGTACAGGGAAGTGCAATGACGTGTGTCTGATCGGAGCAGCTTTGAAGGATGCTGACAGCCTCGCTATAATCCGACTTCGGTTCTGGTAATTCACGTCCCCTAATCGTTCCTGGTGCCTCCCCATCGCAGTGCTGAGTGAAATACGAAAGCATATTAGGATAGCCAACGGTGACGCAATCAACGCCGGCGATAAAACTTCAGATGATTCCCCAGCAGTCCATCAATGAACTTTGATCCCTTCTTCAGAGGTCCCATACGAATACTGAGGTAGTTTTCTGGTTCACTTACTGATCTCGATTTTCTCTGGTACTCAGCACTGATCGTTAAAACTGAATCCGTCGGTTCAATGTTTGGAGCTCGATCTAACAGAGGATTCATATATGACTGCGGTTGCTTGTTACAGACTTGCTCAATAGCACATCATTGGCGTTTAAAGGGACTAGTTGAGGATAAAGACAGTGGACCCATGGGTGATTTTTCTGCCAAATGGTGTGATACTACGCTCTCCGCCTGCTCGTTTAACCATTTTACGCCTTCATCACACTCAATTCTGCACTGTTTCCATCCTATTCCTCAAAGCCACTTACCATTCTAGCTTCTGAATACGAACTGGGGCAAATTTCAGCTTGCGTCTATCGGCAGATGTGCTCACGGACCCGAACTTACTGGAAACTTCGTCTTGCAGTTATTTACAGTCATATCCCCCTCAGACGTTGTTTAGCTGCGGAATCGATCAAGATTCACGGATATGCGTGATCTACCGGCAGCTGTAAAGCTCCTGATTGGGGGCAGGACAAAAAATATTGTAAGCCTACTCGCACAAAACTAGTTGACTAGCTGAACTCTGATCACGGAATTTAATCGTCAAAAATAGCAGCCAGTACCGCATGTAATCGGTAGACCATAAATCTATGGGTCAAAAAACGGCTTTTGAGTTACTGAAGTTGTCGTAATTTTGTGATACGTTTCAGTCCGTGAAATTACTGAATTATCTTCCTGGATATATCTTTTTGCCTTAGTCTTCCACAGGCGTAGGCAGAGGATTTGCGGTAGACCAGTGACATAACAATCAACGAAAAAAGAACTAAAAGTTTCATTTCACCTCATTTCGGGAATTACTGGTGGAATATTATAAGGACTGATATCATGGACGTGATAAGATTTGCTTATCTTAAATTTTGAAAACAATTAGGCGGCGAAACGTGATTATAGTTTCGGCAATTGAGCCGTCGTTGGACCACAAGGACTACGCTTTTCATAGACCTGAAAACGTAAGAAACACCAATACAGACACTGAAACGTAGGAATCTGCGCAAAACCGGGCGAATGAGCAATATTTTTTCGATTATATTCGGCATGCCTACAGGCATGTTATTGCCATTCGCTGCTACCACAGTTGCAAACGTTTCATGGGGTTAGACGTACGCTGGAATGTGGATAAGGTGACCGGCTGGATAAAAGAAATCGAGAAGCGCCTCCCAACTTAAAACTTACAAAGGTTCTGCGCAAATGTCCTGGCTTACGGGTGAATGCAAGCGGTACCCTATGCTTGAACACCGACAGCTCCACCCATCTGTCCTAGATTACGAGTGTAAACAAACCGTACGCTATTCCGACACGCATGACTGCTCCATACATTTGTCCTAGCTTATGAGTAAAGGTGGACCAAACCGCTTTCTGAAACACGCCTAAACACAGGTGCAAGAGTGAGGCCATCGAAAAGGAACAACTGGGAACAAGTGACATGAATGATCTATTGGAAGTCTATGGGAAACGTTGCACACTATCACCGCTTTACTTCAGCAGCGAATGAGGCCGTCGGTTTGCATATGTTCTGGGTGTCTTTCCGGATGATCGAAGCCATGTATCAGATGTAGTCTCGTCATTTCAAACACCAAATGTGCTATCTGCAAGATAACTGTACGTAAATGTGAAAGAACTCACCTTCAATTACAGCACGCTTCTCAAACATCGCCTTGAAAGATGCAGTATAGTCCAATTCCTGAAAACAAAAATATATTCTGTTAGTGTTTTGATCAATAATATCTGCATACTCGTATATCTAGATATACATTATTTCGACATTCATCTGTCGAAAAGCGGGTAACTTCAACGGCAGACATACCGAGTTTCAAAAATAACACACGGCAAGGTCGTTTCCACCCAACAGCCCGTTAAAACAAACATGAGTCCGTGACACCGATTTGGGTTATTTTGATTTCTGCATCAGGTACCAAGGTAAAAAGGCGGAATGTGCTGCAGAATGTATTGTTCCCTACGAGAACTGAATAAATCACGGTCTAGGGCTAACACTCAAGGCAGTCAATGCTGAAAATTATCCGCAGGGAGTGAACACTGTAGTTGGTATACCGCTGTGACATGTAAGCCAGCCGACTCTACTCTGGATGCCCGTGACTACGCGGACCAACCTTCGGGCAACGTGGAGGCACCAGGGGACAACGCTCTTCCGAAGTAGGGGCTCGAACAACAGTTCTGAAAAGAGAAAGAATACGAACACACATGAGCCAAAGGCCCAGTAAGCCATGCACACGACTTACACAAACGTAAGCTAAAACGGCACTGACAACACAGCAGCACGCTCCGTCACACAACTCAAATTCGATTCATGCGCGCTCGCTGGTTTAGGTTGCGCGTTACACCGCTAATATGGGAGTTTAGAAAAGCGGTGACTGCAACGCGAGCTACATTGTGGAGACAAGTAGACAACTGGAAGTACTTGTTGAGGCACACAAGGTTTCCTCCTAAACACGCCTATCACTTTCAGAGGCTAGAGAAGGATTCAGCCATCGCACTACATGCACTGCCAGAGAATCACAACGTAGGTTTTGATCAAGCTCGAGTAATTCACAAGGGTCTAGCTTGCTATGCGGAGCGGTGCTGTGCTGAAGCTCTCACCAGTTACACACAGCACGCTTGTGTTAATCGCAATGATAGCAAACCCCTGTCTTCAGTGCGGCGCGGATGGATAAATAGCACCAGACACGGACGCGTCTTATCTACATTTGTCTTACCCCCACTTGGTGGGCAAAGGATTAGACTAATCCGGTCAGGTGCACCACAAATTGACCTAACCACGGCAAATCCCATGTGACCTCTGTTCCTCCGTCAATGTGATTTCGATTACAACACTCCTGAGGAAGGCCACCCGAGGTGGTTGAAGCGTAGAGTACTACAACTTGCTCGTAAGGTTGTGTTATTCCCAATCTGTTTATCAATGGACGGATTATTCCGGAAAGTATAAAATATGGTTATTGTGTCGTGGGAAATTAATTGTTTTAATCATTAAAAGATTTTAATCGAAGACGCCGAGGAATTGCGCTCATTTAATATTGAAATAGGTTGATGGGATCGCTGGAATTTTGTGATTCGGTGGATAGGATGCGTTAGCAACGAATGATTAATAAATGTGCACCGTGTAAGTTGTGGATCATTTCCCGTAAACTTGTGCGTTCCATACTCCATGAAATTGATATCAACAGTTGGTAAGTTTGAGTGTTTACGATCACCCCCGCGTGTAACTTGAAACCACTCAAATTTGGAGACGCTGTGAGTAAGTAGATGAGGCTGCGGATGATGACTTACAAAAATACTGCAGGCGCAATTCGGCGTATTCTGCCCGCCGTATATGCTGCTCAGTTTGATCGGGCGTAAGCTGCTTTATCATTGTGGTAACAAAGAAGTCGGCAAGTTCGTGTAGATGCATAACCTCACAGGAAATGGAATTTCATGAGCTTTCCAAAAAGGGAGAAGTCGTTAAACGCGAAGTAAAGCATTCTTCCGCATGAAGTCTTTCCGGGTGACCCGCTCGACGGTCAGCCTACGTACACCCTACAATCACAGTGCCACGACCAGGAACTGATATAGCTTCGGGCTACAGCAGCGAATATGGGGTGATAGAAGATCCACTTGCGGCGGTTGTTTCCATGAGTGGCATCGACGTTTATCATATCAGGGAACCGTCTGAATAACTGTGTTTCCTCTCTGCGTGCGAAACACATGTGCGTGTATCTATTATTTTCGTCTCTGATGACGTAGCACATTAGTGCACACTAACCCACTTACTTAATACTGACGGTTTCAAACGATGACTGATGCAAATGTCTATGGTAGTTATGTACTTGCCATGAATACCTGCAGCATACTGCTTCAACTCAGCAGTTGACGTGTTGTACTTTTGGTGCCGTTCACTTTACTTTCTGTGAGCCGAAGAATCCTTGGATATGCATCGTACAGCGAGGCAGTTATGTCGTGGTTGCACACCAGTGTGAAAGAGCTAACAACCAACCCGGTATTTCTCCTAACCACGTCAAAATGTGATTGACAGCCTGTACCGCGTGAACTGTACAGTGATAAGTATGTGAATTCAACTCACTAACCACTTCGTACTCCACGGCCTTCGCTCTTACGTTGCTTGTATATTATGCGGCGGGACGTCATCTACCACGTAGACTCAACGGCAATCACACGCACATGATCATATTTCAAGCGTCCGCTACCTGACTTCTTGCTTGAACCAAGCACATACAGAACATTGTAATTCTTTATATGCCTATCTAAACAAATTCTGAACTCGCTGAAGTCAACAAATTCCTGACCTTCAAAGACATCTTTGAAGCCCTGTAAATAATCCACAACCTGAAGCGGAATATAGGATTGCATCGGTCAAATATTACTTACACGTGAAAAAATTCTTCAGAGCGAGCGCATTCCTACCGTCACAACACCTGCCATCGTTAACCTGGGTCTCGACACCAAATGTAGGACAAACCGATTCACGGTCGACTAAAACAAAATCTTTCAGCTCTTGTAATACTTTCCGTCATGCAAACCAATGAATTTCAAATTCCCGGGAGAAACCATGTCATCGCCATCGAACGGCAGACTTCACTTCCTGCGGATAATTTACATCGAAGTCTATAGTGCGGTAGCGTAAGCAGTCCAGTTAGGCGGTACAAAATAAACGAAAGGAAAGCATCAAGGCAGGATGTGATTTGCGTGTAGCAATATGAGAAAGGTTCGACCGGCATTTGATAATGAACATACCAGTGACGATGGTCTATATTTCTCTCAACGCATATTTGAGGAGCACGCTCAGATGTGCGTTACCATTGCAGACAACTAAGGGTGGTGAAAAATGACAAATAATTGTGCAGTGCTACAAACGGGAAACCTACCAGCCAAATGGGCGAAATCACAGAAGAAATTGACTGAGGATACCAAAACTGTGATGAACGCACCAGGAAGAGAGATAGTTTGCTTTTCCCACTGATTCAGCCCCAGATGTTTGTTATTACATTGAGTAAACTTTCGCAAGGTCTCGCATGAGCCGAGTTTTCAAATAGTTTGAGCCCACGTCTAGAAATAAGCATCAATGAATCTTCAGGAGAATCCGCCATCATGTGATGCAAACAGCGTCGGAAGAGTGCTCAAATAAGTTGGCTTTAACGAGGAAGGACGGCAAATTCCAAAATCCGGCGAACAGTTGGGCAGACTTCGACACAAGACTTCGTAGATGGCTGGGACCCTTCCAAAAGTTGAAAATCTCGCAAACCGTTTGGTCGATATGGAGGTTTCGCGTCGACTCATCATAGGAGATTTCCTCACAAAAAATGATGTATGTGAGAGTAGGGAAGTGAGCGAAATCTCATGTGTTGAATGAGAATATGTGAAGTGACCATGTTTGCTACCGCAAATAATGTGTGTAGTTATTTTTATATAAAGGGCCCACGTGACATTGATGTTTTGCGTTGGTTGATAAACTATATAGCACTGTCAACTCGAAATTATACTAGTTCGCAAGAATTGAGTAACCGGCTAGAATGATTAGCATGTGGCAATCGAAACCTTGTACGGATTTTGACGTTAATTTTTTATACAAAGCCGATGTTCAAGCCGAAATCCATGTTTCACAACGCAAAATTTGATACGTGGTTAACAAGGAGGGTTGAAGGCGGGGAAGGCAGCCAGTTGGATGAATCAAGGTTTCAATGCGAATGTGTGAACTACACGCGAGGGTTATTTCCCGCGGTTTTGTGTGAAAGGTTCGCATGATAGTAATTGATCCATTAATGTCGGCTACCACTTCTCACGACCTGAAGGCCAATAGCCCTTATAACCCTGGTGGTTACGAAAATGATTAGATTATTACATATGAGCGGATATATGCGCAGAAAAATTGCACGTGTATTATAAACTTGTCTTTTTTGTGTGCTTGCTCTAAGTGTAACTCAAATGAGGTCATTCTGTTGGGTTTACCGATACGCACCGACTTCAAAATTCTCAGTACTCTGGGTAATGCGTGGGCAAAAACGCACATGGAAAAAATGAGAGTAGTTTTCTGAAGGTTTTGTGAGTATGCAGTATATCAAATGTTGGGTGGGGGTATGGGCAAATGATGAGGATATAACAATGCCCATTTGCATGCCTAGAGTTTCAAGGAAGCGCCACTGCTGTGCTAGGTGAATGACGTGGGGATTCGATAAAAAGAAAAAAGATCCAATGTTATATATCTTGTTAACCAATTATCATACCTATGTGAGTAATAAATCAAAGGAATTATTTTTGTCATTTAAACCGCTAAAGAATTGCACAAATAGGTTGGCGGGTTGTAAGCTATCATAATAAAAAAAGCCAGGTTTAGAGAATGTACCAATTTTGCGCTCCCGTTTAGCGGGGATCGCAAAGATTTGTTACTACCTCAGAAGATGGTGGAAGTGTTAGTATGATAGGAAGACTGGGTGGGACATAATGGGAGGCCAGTTGGTGGCAGATGGAATATCGAGGAGTGCACTAACATGGAACTGGTTTGCCGGACATTTCCGTTAGTAACATAATCAGATAGTGACATACCTTCCGGGGTATACATGTAAGGAATTTGGTTTCCAGTAACTCTCAGATCCGCCGTAAAAAGATGGCTCACTGCAGAGCTATTAGATAATGGATGAAAGCCGTGACACATGATATAATCGTTTCAGCGGCTACGAGATCTTCATCACTGGACGTTGTCTTCTGCTGGATGTTAATTGGTGGGCCACTCATACTTGCTGTGTACTTTTGCCATTCCAACCTGTAGATCCGTTATTTTTCCAACTCGGTCTGCGGATACGAGGAGAATAGGAGCTGAACATAAGTTGGTTTCGTTCCTTTCATTCAGTTTGCTATAATTTGCCGTTGAGATTATCGTTTTGTCGGCGACTTTGGGCTTTTCAACAATAATGAGAGTAGGGCGGGTGTTGATCGAGGTGTCTAAAGACTTCACAATCTCCCTTGTTCTCATTTTGCCGTTTTTACCTCAGGATGATCGACTGATCGCCGACAATTTTTGGAGGTTAGTTGACTAAGCGGTCATTCTGGCACGATATTACTTTTTACTGGTAAATAATGTTCAAAACTTTTCAAAGCAGTAAGATGCGATAAAGTGTGATAAATGGCACGATAGTCTGATCGGTTAAATGGTTCGAATGGAACATACACCAGCGCGCATCAATAATCGGTCTTTTTCTAATCACGCACCTTCACGTGGCGGACACTTTTGTGCTGGGCGCTCATTTTTGCGTCAGTTGCCATCAATTAGTTTATGCCAGGTCAGTCTACGACGCCGTGATCAAGTGGCCATCAAAATCGACTGTTCAAGACTATTGCCTGACGGGTTTTTAGACAACCCGAGCACATCTAAACAAAAACACTCTGGCTTGCCAGTGAAAAATTTGCTAAGCAGGGAAAGCAGTACAGCTATCTCAACATTAGATTGGGCGCACCGATTATTTTAGGCGTACATTCTTCTCTCTCTGAAAAACAAACAAATCCAATCTCGCACTTTACAGGGAACGCTTCAAACAGCAATAGACGTCGTTAAATGGCTCTGCGTTATTTCATATTAACGGTATACGCAAAGGGCAAAAAGGTGCTTAAAATGGGCGATCAGCACAGAAAAGGGCGGACTTCCGCAACTATCAGCTTGATCTTGCAGAAACCATCTTGAGGATTTGAATAGACGTTATTCAACTTTTGTTCTGAATTTCACTGGACTAAGTCTGGTGAAACCTGGGTACACGAACTAAGGAAAGGGGATCTATTCCCGACATTGGTGAGCCCGGTCTGTCAATCATTCTACTGCTATGTGGTATTTCGCACAACCCGTTTCAGACACCAAAATCTTCTTCTCATACTTGTTTCGTTGAACACGTTTATAAGTAGCAGTAAACTTCGTAACCTAGTTTCACTACTTCCTAACCACTTGTACTGCTTGAAAATTCTGTGTACAGCTTATTGGTGCAGCCAGATATTTCAGTCCTCAAGTCGGAGCTTGACAAGGTAAATGCAAAAGCGAGTTTTCGTGTGTCAGATCATTTTCCGGACGGCCCGGCCTAGTGCCTAGTGTAACATGCAGGCCAGTCGACTCTACTTTGAATGCCCGTGACTTCGCGGACCGACCTTCGGGCAACGTGGACGCACCAGGGGACAACGTTCTTCCGAAGTAGGGGTTCGAACAGCAGTTCTGAAAAAAGAAACAATATAACCAGACATGAGCCATGCACACGACTTACACAAACGCAAACCACAACGGCACCGACAACACAGCAGCACGCCCCGTCACACAACTCAAATTCAATTCGTGCGCACTCGCTGGTTTCGGTTGCGCGTTACACCTAGTACAACTTGAGCTGCAGTTCCAGTTTGCATGCATCGATGACCCAATTGCCATGCTCACATGATTGGCCAACGCGCTGTTCGTGTCGATCGCACCCTATGTCAGGGATTTTTTGGTTAACCAACCTGGGAGCAACCCTCATGGCACACCGAGGGGCCAGTTATCAGAGCGTGTCATCGCACAGAAAAAATGCGATCGACGCAGTTCCTGAGCAATATCCATTTAAGGGATCTTGATCCATCCTGTCCCATCTTCACTTGAGGCAAGTAGGGCAAAACCCCAAGATCAGTGGCAAACTAGTGCGCTACCTTTGGATGCAGAGATTTTCCGACTTCATGCGGGCAGTTATTTCTTCATTCTTATAAACCGGCCCCTTATATTTGGCAAGATCCTCCGGTTCAGCCATCCAGTTCTTCCCCAACAGAATGCACCAGGTACAGGCGCATACAAAACGCATGACCGTCGATTAAGCAGTACAAGTGGAGAAACTTTGTCCAGAAAATCGAGCCCTAAAGCCTGTCGACCTCACCTAGCTTCCAGAGGACGCCGCGTTCAAGAAAATGATAATCCTGACATCATCGCAGATTCAGGGCCCAAGAACGGAAGCACATTTAGCGATTGACTGTCTCAACCGCCTGAGGAAGCACAAATGCTAGCAGGCAATAACAATAGTCATTGCCAAGAACCCCACCTCTGATCGCCCACACTTACACTCGATAGGAATTACAGATTGCGTTTTTTAGTAGACGCTGGCACTCAAATTAGAATCGTACGGCCTGAAAAGAGGGATACGCCGTGTTCGACAACCTTCAAGATCCAGACCACCAACGAAACCCCAATGAGAACCTTTAACATCTAAAATTTTACGCCGGCGTACTTTCCGTTCGGTGCTCATTATTGTGGACGTTCCAAATGCCATCTAGAGCACGGACTTAATAAAGCGTTTTGAATTGGTTGCCGACACAGACCATTACAACCTCTTAGATCTTGTGACAAGTAAGTCCGCCATAGGGGCAGTTTTCTCGACACATCTCCTCAGCCCGCCGCTTACTGAATCGAGCAGTGACGATAGGTGCCAACAAGTTTTGCGTGAATCCACAGAATTAGCCTGTCCATCGAGAGAGCTACCTACCATCGCTACGGATATGGTGCATCACATCGAAATAAAGAGCCCACCAGTTTTTCTGCGAACACAAGTACTGGTAACAGACGGATTGCACATTCTTCTTGTTGCCTTTCAATACACGCTAGATACCGATATAATTCCTTCTTCTGATGGCTCCTGGGCATCCCCTTTGCAAGTGGTGTCGAAGAGGACGAGAGACGAAGGACGTTCTTAAGGAGACTACCGTGGGTTTATCGGCGCATTGTTCCAGATGGGCACCCTGTGACACACGTCAAAAATCTAACAACCAGTCTCGCAGATTAAGGGGTTTTCCGGCGAAATCAACCTCTTCCGCACCTTCTTTCTGACGCCAGCATCGTGATAGGATATAATCGAAACAGATATCGCCATTCCATTTCGTCTATTCCAGTTTTTGCTCGTATTTCGGTCTCCAATTCGGTGCAAAAACGTTTCAATGTTTGATTAATGAGATCAACCGTGAATTAGATTTCGTTCATGCGTTTATATATTACATCTTTTCAACTAGGGGTTCTCCAGAACCGCACGTCACCCGCCTGTGGACGCTGTTTAGCTTTTACCGCCAAACGGTCTCACCATTAACGGGGCGGATTCCAAACTCGGCCAAGCTCTGCTGAATTTCTTAGGTCACAACGTCTCTGCAGACGGACTGAATCACGCGATTTTGATTTCGGAGTTATTCGATCGTGTCCGCTTCCTGAGAAGATTCCCAGGCTGCGCCACCTCAATGGGTCTTTGAATTACTGTCGTCGATTTGCTCCCAACTACTTCAAATTCAAACAGCTTCTGACCGATTAAATCCGGGGCAATCAAATCATTTTGGACCTAACCTGGAACTCAGTACGGCCTTGGCCACCGTAAAAGAGGATCTGCCTCTGCAATCACTCTGCACTACCACCAAGTGAATGCATCGGTCAGCATCGTCGTGGTTTCACCAGAAGCAGCCGTAGATGCAGCGTTGCAGCCAGAGGTCATGTAAGTAGAGCAAATAAATGCACTCTTCCTAATGCCTCAACGGGACTGAAACACCATAGAGCGCTTTTGGTTGTAGACTTTTGGCTGTGCGCTATTTTTGCCGAGTATTTGAAGACCATGATTTCAATATTTTCGCTATTTTCATGAACTACTTCCAATGGACATTGTCCTCGATAAACCCGACAGCTTAGCTATAGAGCCCACTTTCCTGCCGTATCAAGATTTATAGGTAGAGGGCATCGTTCATCGGTCAGCACTATAGGGAAGGCTTTGGGCGTTTCAAAAATCCCAAACTCCCCGCAACGCGAGAGTTGACTTACTAACATTACCGTACCTATTCATAATACTTTGCGAATGTAGACTTATGGCAGACCGGTTACATCAAAGTTAGTGTACTGACGTGAACAACGTGGCTTTACTGGTGGCTCTATAACAAATCCGCATTATCTTCACTGGCTAAGCTAAATTCGTCAGAATAGGAATGTTATAGTCACTAATGTTAGAAACACTGCTCGGCCAGTGTGACGCCTGTTTCTGTTCTTAGGGACGACTGGAGTTTCCGTTGGCATAAGTCCTCTCTGGAGGTTGTTGCGCAGCTTTGCTAGGTGACCTTTCACGCCCACATCCCTGGCGCCCTTACTTGTTGTGCTGAAGGCCGCCCGTGTAAGGCCCGCCATTTTCTTCTAAGGACACCTGAAACGCGTTAGTGTAAGACTGCGGAAACCTGAAAGTGAGAACCAACCAGCAAAGAACTGATTTCGCGACGGCCATGGGCCAACGATTGAACCGGCCGACACAAGTGAGCAGTAAAGCCGTTCCACTAAATAGTGGGGTGATGGACGTGTGAGAAGCAATAATCCGTTGTGGGGAAAGCAGCAAGCAATGAGATAATTTGACGGTGCAACTAGCTAAGCTGACAAGATTGACGTGGTTTTGGTCAGGCACCTATATTCTGGTTCCGATCGGGTCAGACAATGTCAAGAAATGTGTTTAGGGGTGATCCGTGTAACGGGGTGTGAGATCAAATGTAGAAAGTTGAAAACGTGTCTACGACGAACCAATGGAACAAGCGGTCAAGGATCGGATGCGAATGTCTCGCAGGATGCCGGAATGGGAGTGAGCAGGGAGGTCTCAAACAACCGGAGGGATGAAAATTTTTCGGGATGTGATAGGTCTTCGTCGTCCAGCATTACCTGTCAATTTCTCCAGGCTTACACCAAAAGGAGTTGAGACTACATCAGTGTGAGGTTCGAGGGAAGAGTCTGAGATGACACTGGCAGACCCTGGAATCTGACGAATGGCTGTTGTAAATTGTGCGGTGAAATCAAAATGAATTATCTAGCCGGGGGAGTGTTTGCCTGGCGAAAAGTTGAGCACGTAGATGAATGGTTCGAGGCCAGTCAGAACGGTTAGAACTCTATCCTCTGATAAATGCCAGAACTGCCAAAGCGATAAGTAAATCGTGAACTATTCCCCGCTGAATGTATGATAATTTGCTCGAGCAGCGTGGAGCTCTTCAGAAAAAGCAGAAGGGGTTGAAATTGTTGGTTGACAAGCGGTTGAATAATATCACCAGTTGTGTTTGCCGGAGCATTGGCCGAGAGAAAAAATTGTGCGCTGGGATCGATATTAAAATGCGGCAAAGCAATGACTGTAACAAATGCTCACTTGCTAGCACCGAATGTATCTAACGCCTGGAACTTATGACCACGCCGTCCACTGAGCCTAGTAGGAAACCATTCAGTGGTTGTGAAACAAGTGGACGATGAGGCACAAAACGACGATTATAGTTGTTCATACCAATGAAACCCTGAAGCTTTTCAATGGCTCAGGAGAGGAAACATCCTGAAACGCTTCGACATTTGTGTCAACTAGTCGGATACCCTTGAAATTGGCAACATGGCCCGAAAATTGCCGTGCGTAAACACCGAGGACACATTTAGAAGGATTGATAGAAGTTCAAATTGGGTAATACCTGCGAACAATAAACGGAGATGCTGTCCGTGTTCACGATCACCTCGACTGCTAACCAACATACTATCAGGGTAAACATACATGAAATCAAATTCAAGGTTACTCTAATCCCTGAAACTTCGAGAATTTCAGGCAGCGTTGTGTAGAATGAAGGGTGTTCATAGAAACGCAATAAGGCCAAAGGGGTTAATATCGCCTTTTTTACAGTGTCGTCAGAGGCCACAAGAATGTGTTGGTGCGCGTGCACCGAGTTAATTTCACGGGAGGTTGTTTTTTTACCCAAAGTAAGAGGAAAGACGTGGATATGGGAAATGGGATAATCATCAGGGACTGTGATATTGTTGGGTGTACGAAACTTGGTCCACGGAAGACAACCACCCGAGGTTTTATGAACCATATGTAATGAGAATGGTCAACAACTGTTTGGCGGCCGGATAATATTTAGCTGCGACATGCGATCAACTGCGACTTTCGTAGCTTTTAGCTGTGAAGACGGCAGTCGACACGGCTGGGCGGTGCTAGACAAGCTGGCAGTGATGATGTGGTGGACCATTTCGTGCGTAACTGCGGGCGGGAAGTAAAAAGGATTTTTAAGTCATGAGAAATATTGGATCAACGCAGAAAGTCAAGGTGCAGTGTCAGGTATGGGTGAGTGCAGGAAAGTCCAAAGAATTAATTTTGACCAATATACCGTGCACCGTTAACAACGTGGTAACATCCAGGCGATTCCTTTGTTTCACGTCAGTACCAAATTTAAAAACTGACAATAACTGCACTGTAAACATTTGCAGTGATAATTACCCAACAAACTTGTCGTGTGCCTAGACCAAGTGTAACTGTACGTGCACCGCAAGTTGCGATTTAACTTTTACTAACGGCTTGCAGTACAGACGTTTTAGGTAAGGAAGTCCGTTTGCTCTTCGTGGGATGGCACCCACCTCAGCTCCGGTATCAATGAGGAAGCTGAAACCATTAGACTTGTGTGATATGAATAATGAACGACATGTTCTGATATATAGAGGGACGGTCGTCGCCATTACTGCTTGGCCGGTGCATTTCCCGATAGGGTGGATTCAAAAGGACACAGCTGACTGCGCTTCCTTGCGTGGTGACCATAGTTCTGGTGGTACCAGCAAAATAATGTAATACTGCCCGTTTCATGGAAACTTTGCCCGCTGATTGATGATCGACTGCTACAAGAGATGATTCATCATGTGTAGCGTCTGTGTTTTGAGTGCAGCTAACCCCTTGATGAACGCGTCATTTAGTTGCTGGGTGGGGTGATTATGGTGACAGGCACTAACTGGTTAGCTTCCAGCATTCAATCAACAGTGCCAGCTAGCTTCGTAACGTGAATCGCGAAATTAAAATATCAGTATCTTGTGAGTGGACAGGGGCGGATGTTTAAGTCGGAGTTGTTGGATGATAGAATCACCCATTTTTTGAGCTGCAAACAACTGTTTAGTGTGTCGTTGTTGTGACAATTTGTGCTCCTCCAGCTGAGCACTGAAAAACAGTTGGTACGATTCTTTCTGCTTTCATATGCCATCTTTATTTACTAAGGCTGCTTTCAAAGTGTCACGTGAGCTCTCGGTAGCTGTTTAACGGATGGGACCAAAAACTTCCTCCGCAAGTTCATCTAAGGTAACCAACCTTTCGGACTGGAAGTCAATCATATAATTTGTGAATTTGGCTTTGACCTACCCAAACCCCAATCTGGGATTGGAAGGGTAAAAGCAAGGGGTTCAGTTGCTGATAGAAACCCCAACAAGATAATAACAAGAATGCCAACGTTTGTTTCTCAACGCATACGTAAGAAACACGCCGGTTATGCGAGATCACTGGATATAATTACAGGCAAAACATTACGAACAATTAAAAAATGTCACAAACGTGAAACCTGTTACATAATATGACGTGATCAAAAAGAAGATGATTGTAGTTTATGAAACTTAGACGCACGTAACAGAAAAATAAAGTTCGCTTGCCTCGCAGACTTAGCCCAAAAATGTGAGATTACATTAGTTATACTAATAATAATGGTATATTTCTCAACACACCTGTGAAAAACACGCTGGGAAAAGCGTGATCAGTACGCACATTTTAACGTAAACCTCATACCGTTCATATTATTGGTAATTGTACACTACACCAATTATGAAAATAGAGTAATAAAACGGGTAAAGTAATGAAGCAAAACTCTAGTTTATGAAGGGGCAGTTGGCTCACTTGCTTCCGAAACGATAGTTTTCAAAACTTTCAATACTCGACCAAAAATGTTGAGTTGTTACATCAATTCTTGCTTCACAAGGTTAACGTTGGCCTTATATCCAAGGTCATGCCAGAAAAAAAGATTTTTCAGGATGGTGTAGACGGCCTCGGAAAAACATGTAGAAACTTTTGGGAAGATGAAGGAAGACAGGTGGGTCCCAATTTTTCCGGAGAAATGGACGATCTTCTGGAGCGGACTCCGGTATTTTCTCAAATCGACGGAATTTCACGGACCTCGCGAATTGTCCAACCAGTACAGGAATTTGATTTTCCGGACGCTATGGAATGTTGTCTCGAGTTAGAATTGATCGTGGAATCAAGAATGGAAAGCAAAATTACGTGATAACCAGAAGAACGTAAGATGGTCGTGTGAAGTATGACGAATAATAGAATCTGACATTTTCTGACCAGATCTTTTATATATAATTTATAATTCTGTTATTTACTTCACCCTACACAAGGTTTCGCGTGAATCNGCGTGAATCGATTTTTCAACTAATTCAAGGTCACTTTGAAAGGACTGTCCAAATGCATCTTCAGAGTGTTTCACGATTACATGATATAACTAGTATAAGAGGAATGCTAAAATAAGTCAGCCTTCGCAAGGCAGGACGGAAAATTTTAAAATCCTGGCAACACTGGGGCAGACTCCAGCACAGGACCTCGTCGATTGCTGGAAACCGTTTCAAAATGTTGAAAACCTAGGGAATTGTTCGACTGAAGCGATGTTTCTTGCATTCATCCGTCGCCGGAAAATTCCTTGCACAACGGACATTTATGCTTGAGAAAAAGAGAGCAATCTCATGCTGAATAAGAGAATGTGGGGTGATCATATTTACTATGACGAATAATGTGTATGTAGCATTTGTAGTGGCCTAATCAAACAAGCGATAAGAAATAACAAGAAGATGACAACACTGAGAGTAGCTTTGACGGTAACGGGTGCGTTCAAAAGGTATACATTTAAGTAAGGGGAAGAAGTATCCAAAGATTGTGAATGGCTCACTGACGAGTCAAAATCTATGGAAATAGATAGACCACCGCCAGAGAAAAAGACAACGCCAAGGGGTAAGTTCGGATGACGACTGATAGTTAGTTCCACACATGACGTGGAATGACGAACGTTTGGCGCCAATAGGCCAACAGACACGCGGAGCTACAAAAGGTTTCGCCATGAGACTATCTCACCAGCTCAAATATCCACACAAACGAAAAAGACAGTGACGGCGCATGGTAACCCCCGTTTTATTGATCAAGACAACTATGTTTAAAAACTGATGACGATGCTTTCAGGCAAGTGTAAAGGTGAATTGACGAAACAGCATGTACAAAAATATACAAACAAGTTACAAAATGTTATTTTGAACTGTAGGCCCTACACAATTTTTGCCAACGACTTCTTGCGATGTTATTATTCTTGCTCTGGTTAATGAAATGTACAACCCTCTCAGCTAGTTGTTATGGTATTTTGAGCTATACTCAGACAACCGGAATACTGAGTCGGCGATTTGGAAGACACCATGAAATGTGCGTGTTCTAAGTACAGTTCATATAACGTCAATGTGTCAGACTTATTAATTAATCGCTAATTTTATATATCTTCCGGCAATCTGGGTAATGCGCACACATGAATAAATACATCAGTGAACGGTTTGCTGAGTACGCAGTAGACCAAATGCGAAATGGTATAACGAACCGTTTCAAGCTTGCTGTTTTCGAGAGGTGTTAGACGGCGGAGGTCGCAATCTACGTCATACGCGGCTGACGGCTGAATGTTTCCCAGACCACTCTCTGAAAGGTCACCATAGGATACCAAGAGTTGGAAAGTAATCACTGTGTTTAATATGATAAGATAGATTTCCAAACCTTTTTCTAAACGTTGAATGTTGTCGCTGGCTCTGACTTCATTCGGAAGTTTATTCCAAATGCAGGAATGCTTCACGACAAAGGAGTTTGCGCGTATATTTTCCGAGATAGCCGGGTTGGCGGAGTGAAGTGCTTATTTCTAAGACCATAGGGAGAGTTAAGTTGTAGTTGGACGGTAAACGCTGTAGTGATGGTGTCCGGATGTATGGGTTTATGCGGGAGTGTCAGGTTCAGCTTTAATCTACGCAACCAAAGTGGATCAGTACAAAGGTTTTGACAGCGTTGTCTATAGAT
>QNGE01004532.1:0-59643 GCA_008508345.1 Paragonimus westermani
TGTGATAATTTTGGTAGCCACCAACAGTAAGGTAAGTCTCGAGAAGCGCCGGTTGTGAGGTGGCTATCAGAGTGATGTAAAAAGGGAACTAAGTAGATTATCCGATGGGTTAACGGAAAGGGAAGTCGAGCAATATGAGACTCAGTCTTGCTGGTCCACAAATAGTTACACACGTGCAAAAAGAGGTGGCAGTCACGATAGCTTAAAAAACTGCGTGTTTGGGTGTTCGCACCTATTTAACCAACATCTCATGGGTCAGGATTATCCGCTAGTGCACTGCCTGTACTAATAATACTCTTAGATAACTTAGAGTCGTGCTGCCGGGGCCCACCATAGCAGTGATCGGTGTGTCAACTTTTGAAGTGAAATCATGTGAAAATCCGACCTAACCCCATCTGCCCAAGTGCTTATCCCTGTTTGTGAACACTAATTGGGCCTTGGGCTAGACGATTTTGTGTTATCGCGTCACCCTGATAGTCCTGCGAATAGGCAGTTGTCGGTCATTGTACTTTACTTGAGTGGTGCGTGTATCTCCCTTTTTGGAGCACGACTCGCCCCTATTGTTTTAACTCTGTTGATTGCTCGGAAGAGCTCTTTTAGATATGAATGTCTTATTATGTGATTATGGTTTATTTTCAGCCCGTTCAGCAGCAAAACTGTAACTCACTCACCGAAAACGATCTGTCGATCGAAACTGTTGGGGTTGTCCAACTATTCACTTTGACAATTTGTTACGATCCAATCCTGTTTTGAATATTTGGGACAATCGGTTTATCGCTACGCGTTGCACAACCTCTTCGTGGAAGATTGTACAATCAGTGTCTCAGAAATATTGTGCACGTGTACGTATGCTTATGAAAAGCATCTCAACAGTGAGTTCGAGCTCTCCTGGACCGTATTGCAAGTTCGATCTCGGTGACACCAATACAGTAAACCAGTTACGTATCTATGCGAAGGTGAAGTTTCACCTCAGATGTCACCTAGTCAGGTAAATAAACATTCAAGCTGACACTACTTGTAAGGTTGTCCTCTCTGAAAGTATAGGCCTCGTTATGATCCCGCCGTCTAACTGTAACATCGCAGTGGTTTGGGGTTACCGATACACGGCTGATGTCTGGGTACTAAACTGCCCACCAGCTTGATATCTATCTAACCACAGCCCAAAGTGGTTTGACGCTGTTCAGTGGAAAGACGGTTCACAGTGGTAACATAGTGTAGCCCCCTGATCACGGGTATGTTTACTGGGCTGATTTTGTTGAACAAACTGAAATAAACTGAACGCACATTACTGTTTCAGCAAATACAGCCTTTCCACAATGATGTTAAAGTGAGTATTCGCTCACCTAACTCAATTGCAGGACTTGTAATTGTAAGATATTCCGTGGTATCAACAGTTCAGCTCTCAACTTCAATGCGCCAGTTTAAAACAAAGTAGCAGTGGTCGTGTGAACTGTAACTTACCCAAACAGACTGTGTTTAAAGATACTAGTTCAATCTGGGTGATCCGCGGGTTAATCAACTTCAGTCATTTCGTCATTCGGTCGTTTACACAACAGAGTGACAGTATCATTTTAGCGAAGAAAAAAGAGGACACCGATTAGTGATGAGTAGTAGGGGGCTTTGGTTTTCATATAGATTGAACATCACCCAAAATTGTTCGCAGCTGTTTCATTCCTTTAGACTTTCCAGTCAACCATGGCAACCTGATAATTACTCACAAACAAAAGTGGCTGAGCGTTCACATACGATCGTTCAGTCTTGCCTAATGTGAGGTCAACTGCACAGTGGTCAACACGGTTGTTTGATGAAGGCGTGGCAGGTGCTCTAGTTTTAGGCATGACAAAAATATGCACCAGTGACGAGCTCTAACGTGAGCGAAACTTGAGTCTAGTACTTCTTTCCGAAAGGGGCGGACTAGAAATTCTACGTTAATGCGACAGCTGCGATTAATTTGGGACGATATTCAATCTACAAGACGAAGATTATTGCGATTAATGAAAATGGCAATCAGTCTGGTCCACAACAATTGGAATAAACATCCTCAAGACCCAAATAGTAAGTTTCATCAGGATGAAGGATGTACTAGAAACTCAGTGGGATAATGACGTCCAAAGTGAAATAGATTACGTTACTACAGAAATTTATATGATGCAGTATCTGTGGCCGCACACAGCCAAAGGTCTACTCATTTGAAAATAGCCCCAAATTTTTGATGAATCAGATGTTACAATTTGGCCAGCAAACACTGGTTGGATGAATCCCATCCAGTATGTTCTGGCTCTCCGGTAAGTGTGTCACTGTTTAGCAACTTGTTGTTGATGGATAGATAAGAAAGTTGAAAACTTGATAACGGGATAATTGTTAGACAATACTTTCAGATATGACGAAGGCACACTGTTCTGTTGAGCATCGCCGAACAGGAATTTAACCGCAGAAGGAAATCATTGTCAAAGACAAGAACTGAAATGAGAAGGTGACGGTGCAGTCGCACAGCAGTGATACATGTGAGAAACTGACGTCTCTGGTGACTGAAAAACGTGTACACTTCTCTGTTTTAATGTTGACGATAATCTGCTACACAGTATGTGTTGTTCAGTGGATAAAAAAGGCGGGTGACGCGTGAAATTTTTTGCGGTTGATTGGACAGTCTAAACAGCAAAGTGGCAAGGGAACAATGAAAATACTGATGTCGTTAGACAACCATACATACCACTTGCACAAATTTCAACTTCACAACCTCAAGGTTATTTATCACCACCTCTCAGGATGTTCACGTTTTTGGACTTACAAGGACTTTCGAAGAAAGATATATTTTTTTTTCTGGGTTATTTGCAATTAGTGACATTAAATGTATCGACGAGCGCATTAAAGAAATATGTAGAAGAATGAGTGGTTTTCAGTAAATATTCCTTTCATTTTAAAAGCTTTTAGTTAAGTAGACATTCCTGACTTCATCCTTTAGATGAAATAATTTAGGGCTTAACGTGACAATCATTGCTATCAAAACAGGTTTCAAATCTGTGGCTTAAGAGTATCGAAATCTTTAACACTAATAATTAATATAGACGGAAAGACATCAGTGTTGATTTTTAACTGTTGATTTATAAGTACCACACAACCATGACGAAAAACAAACCCTGTACAGAATTAGAAGAAAAAACAAGGAGGGGAAAAAGACCTAGCTGGTAAAAACGGCATCGTCTATATTCAAATATTCAGCATCAAGGTGCCTGCACTTTGCAAACTGTTGTGACTCACTATACGATTTAAGTGCGCATAAATCAACTATAACAGATGATAGAACAACGATTAACGACACTGCGGATTACGGAGCGAAGAACAACGGCCACGGACAACGGGCGACGGAGTGTCTACGATTAACTCTGAATTACCCAGCCAATCCAAACACCCGAAGCTGACTCACGAAGTCAGGACGAAACCTGGCCTTCACATAGAGCTTTTTATATGTCGCTGAGTCTAAAGAAAACGTGGTCACATACATGTCCGTATTTATCAGGCTTGTGAACAACAGAAAAGTACGATCGAAAAATGAACCAGATAAAAGTTCAGACAGTGCAACGAGGCTCCAATCAGAAGGCGAGCGTGTAAGCGGAATGCCAGAAATGGCAACGAGAGGTCGAAAACATTAGTGACATCCGCAGCAACTTTGAAGGTTATCTGAAAAATAACTCGTAGGGTTTTTTTAAGGTGAACAAAACGGTATACTCGGGGACTTGCAGACTACTTGACACAAACAAGCAATCGAGTTGTAGGTCAAATTAAAGCGTCATCAGTAAGATAGCTGTAATTGCGCCGTGTCAATCAGTGAACTCGCTTCACGGTCAAACCGGCCAAACAACGAAAACACTCACGCCACTGAGCCTGAGTAGTCGCCATCTCAAGTAACGTCTCCAGCCACTGACTATGCGAGTCGCGAGCTCCCAGTCCGCTAGACGAACCCGACCTACAGTGGCTAATCCCTCGGCTAACCACTTCATTTCTCTGCACCACGTCATCATCTGTCCAACTCGCACCTCACGCCAGTCGGCCGCAGCGTCAGCAAGGAGTGCTCGCGGTGCCAGGCGACTAGCTCACATCTTTAATACATGATCTAACCATCTATTTCTGTGCGAGTGTCAGGAGTGAACAAGAGTACCCAATTGACAATCACTACCAAACATGCACTTCCCAACTCGTTGGTTGCTTACTCGCTGGTGCCACCCGATACGTGCGATCGGACGCATAAATCGGTGGTCAAATACTCGTAGACGGTTCAGCTCGTCTACCCTGAGTGGCCAAGTTTCGCTGCCGTATAATGACACAATTTTCATTATTGCCTTCTATATGCGACCCTAAAGCCTCAGAGGGATGTCTTTCTGTGAACAGAAGTGTCTCAGGTTAACCGCTACTGTCCTAGCCTTGGGAACACACATCAGAATCTTCACTACTAATTGCGGTTGGCTGTTAGTCTTTTCTTATAGAGTATGATGGCAGAAAACACATTTCAAAGAGATATGATAGGTACCAGTGACATTCCTTCAGTGGTAATGGATTCTATTTTAAACTATAAGGTTTAATACCTCACAACCACATTAGAAAACAAGCGATGGATGTGAACTGCAGGGAGGATCCACAGAACAACATTATTTTAAAGATGTAAGACGATGAGTATCGATTCCAAACGTAGAAAGTGCTATCGAAGGTCTCCGAACCGCATTCTACCATGAACTACGTTCACCTGAGGAATTGAATCAGGGGATGATCATGAAAGAGAGGCAACAAGATGGAGAAGTCATAATAAAATCAGGCACTCATACATGATACCTCTTATACTGTGAAGAAACGAGTGCTTCCGTTTATTAAAACAGATACCGCTCTCTGTTATATTCGAAGGTGTCGTTTCCTATAAGATAGTTTGTATATTGCACTTTTCACTCCTCAAGGTTTCAGGTTGAGTAGTCAGAGAGGGCGAAAAAGTATGGATTCAGCAAACCGTGGAGATTAATCGTGGATGTCGGTTCGTTTCACCCTCTAGCCAAAAGCAAGAATTTATAACACACGTCCACGGAGGACATTCGGGAATTAACAGAGCACATCGTCGTACCAATGAAGTGTTCCGGTAACCACCAACCTTCTCATGCATCGAAGGCACCGTGATAAAGTTGTCAAACCCACACCGTCACCGACGTAAACCGCGGAATACCCTATCAGACCACGATACTTGTCATCAACTGTGATTTAATTCACAGCAGTGTGGATCACGTTTCTTCGAACGGTCCCGTTAAGGGTTGTTTCCCCCATGATCTACGAACAATACAACGAAACGAAAGGTTTATTCAGGCAACATCCAGATATGGCAGTTTCTGACAATCAGAACTCCGGTTGCCTGCTTCTAGCTGCCATTACAACAGCTGCCTCAATATCCCTCCCTCAATCATCCGACAGGCGTGCACTAGACAAAGAAGATAGTTGTGACTCAACATGGATAAAATTCACTCCTTTCTTTGTTCGATGGAGTGCCACACTGATCACCTGATCTCCACAAGTGGCCTTAGATTTTACAATTTACAGCGGATTGGTTGCATTGTCTAGTTCTCACGATCTTAAAACACCCTGGAAAGTACCATAGCTCTATTTGCAAGCGGTTTTTTCCACACTTTCAGGCAGCGATTTTACCAGCCTCGTTCATCAAAACGTCAGAATGAATCGCTAGCTTCGGCTATGCGAGCTGTCCATGGCTTATCTGTTGAAAAAGGACCACCCACGTGGAAGAAAGTCTACCAGTCATCCATAATATCTCCGTTGATGCGAATTCCATGGTTAGACGAAGTATCTCCGACCGAATAAGGTTGTAAGAAATAGAATATTTTATCTGTGTCAACATACAACTCAGCGGTTACCACTGAGGTCGCGAAAGTCATGGTCGGTCGCTGCAGTTCTTCATGTGCAAATAATGGCATGCGTATGGTAGAATTACTTAGCCCACCTGGACTGCCGGAACGTCGGATATTTTGTGGTCGACCATTCCCAAGCTATTTGAGTTGGACATTGTCTACCGAGGCTTGAAGATTAACTGTTAACTTTGCGGCCAAATATAAACCAAGCAGGATTAGCGCTATGATACAACCGTGCTTGGGTGAAATTCTTGCGACGTAATTTTCAGCGCAGCTCAACAGAGATGTAGTTTGATAGCTGTTTGTAATTAGTCTATCCCCTCATCGTTAAATAATGGTACAATCCGGGCATCTGTGATCTCCTGCGGGACTTTTCTCTTCCTCAATGGGATAAACCAGTTGGAACGGAGCGCGTCTGCAAACAGATCCGCCATGCTTTAGAATTTCTCTCGGCAAACCGATTTCACTCACGATCTTTCCATTTCGAGGTCTCCCAATAGCCCTATTGATTTCTGCGAGGTCGGAGGCAAGAGCAAATGTATTTCTGGTGGCTTAGTATGACAATGGTGGCAGGCCGACCTAAAGGTTGTCAAAAATAATTTCCACCGACATTCATGCTGTTCTCCGATTGTGTTCACTAACCGTCTGCTTTGGTAGAACGAACGGATGGGTCAGTGATCACCACACGCGGTCCACAGAACACTTGGTGTTGTCGGCGGTCAAAACGACCTATCACTAAGTCATTCCGCTTTTTCTGTCAGTTGTTCCTGATTCATTCATTCTTCCGTCTTATCGAACCCGATACAACTGCATCGTTGTAGTTGAACCAACCCGGGTGTTTCTGTTGCCGGACACCGATTGTCTGCACGGGTACTGTCGAAATCTGCTACCTCAGCTGCTGCTGTGTAGTGTCAGGGGCAGTGGGTGCCGAAGTGCCTTTGAAACGAATGGCAACTGTACGCTTAAAAACAGTCCATGTCTTTGAGTTCTTCAGTTAACCAACTTACAGGTTACCTGGTCTTCCGGATACTGCACAATAAACGGGATTACAAACATCAATAAACAATTTGGTCCTAGCCTCTCTGCGATCCGTGCTACACCAAGCCCCGCGCATCATTCGCATGATACGTGCCTCCTGAATGTCACGCAGTCATAGAATCGAATAATCCGACGGACAATTATTGTTATATGATCAATCAGAATCCACCGTGTATACGCAGACCTGTACCTCGTACGAGTGGTAAATTACATGTAATGACCACATCGATGAAAAGTCAATGAAAGCACCAACCTTAAGGACCGACAATTCGTACCAATGGGGTAACAAGTACACGCTTCACGAATCAGATTCATGTCAAAACACGCGTATTCACGCTGAATTATGTTAGCATGGATGATCAACAGACGTTCGATAATACAAGCATTGTATCTCCCTTTGGGAGACTGCGATTATCGCAAACTGACGTGTGACAGGTTCACACGCCGGAGGTGATAGTCAATACGTCAGGATCGATAGTTTTTCCACTGATATAAACATTGATGTGTTGCGCAGGTTGACCCACATGCAGCTGTTGCGCGTTAACTCGCCTGCAGTAATCGGTATATGAGAACTCGGTTTCAACCGCCATTTTGTTGCACCTGGGAACTGAAGTTGATTGCTATCCTTTGTTAACAGCCCAATTTTTTAAACAGACGCATGTCTCTGGAATCAGTCGTTTCACCATTTTCCCTCATCTACTCCCATAACTTTGTTGTTCTTTCATCCTTGTATTTTATACAGACTTATGACCTGCATTCAATTCTGTAAGTAAGGCTCTCCATGGACATCAGCTCATTTGAAGTTTCGCCTGTAACCTTGCGCGGTGTGTAAATGACACTTGGAACACAGGAACTTTCTAAGATTCTCTTTCTAGCCACAGAGTTTGGAGGCTGTCTTTTATGGAACTGTTCAGGCGTTACATCTTTCTAATGGCCATTGGTGTGAAAAAAACAGTCCGCACGTGTAGCCCAAGGAACTGGTTGGATTCGTAGCTCGCGACTTGAGGGTCATTAAAATTGACAGTTTCAACAGGCACTCCGAAGCGACTGGTAAGCCTTTCAGTCATTGAATTATAACGAGTACAATAAACTTCTTGGTTAGGCGCACCTCGGGCCATTGCTTTTAATGGTGTGTGGGAACCAGCGCACTCCTCTGAGGCACTGAAGCTGACGTGTAGCGTCCCATATTATTGATGACAACGGTTGCCTATGGTCTGATAGGGTATCCCGGAACACTTCATTGGTACGACGATGTGTTCTGTTAATTCCCGAATGTCCTCCGTGGACGTGTCTTATAAATTCTTACTTTTGGCTAGAGGGTGAGACGAATTGAGACTTACTAATAAATCAATTATCGACCGCAGATAACTCATTCCGGTGGATGCAAATGCACTTGCGCTTGTCAGGAATATTTCTGATAAAGGGTCATCCAGAAGAAATGAGGGTTTTCGGCTGCGGGAGTCCATTATCTGTTTGCGCTGAGCACCCCAAACGTTTCCCGGTTATCACTTGAGACGGACTGTTATCAAGAACACTCTACACCTCAGATTCTTCGCTATCACCGTAGTATTTTTGACCTTGAGAGGGTAAGCGGAAAAATGCATCATTGACATGAGTTTCTGAACTGGGTCGGTATTTTACACTCAACTTTTAACCATACAATCTGACGTAACAACGACGGATACGCAGTGGTTTGTAATTCTTAATTCCATGTCTTAAAAGAGTAGTCAGTGGAGAGTGGCTGATGCGTAATGTAATTTGTTCGCCCTATACGTGCCGTTTCTAACACGCCCAAACAAAACTGAGGGCTTCTTTTTCACCTGGTGATTACTTGCTTTCACTATTGGCGGGTTCTCGAGGCGTTATATTCCGTAAATATAAAAGACAAGTGGTAACCTAGCGAGTACGCTAGGCGCGAGCAACAGTCATGTGCAATTGCAGGTGGAAAGTGCGATCAAGGAAGTGATTGAAAATATGCACCAGTCTTGAATAAGCTATCACATGAGTCTACAAGCGAGTCGCAGGAAATGACACATAGATGCGGCAGAACAAGAATTTGGTCAGTGCTTGAGTGGAATGAACACACGTACACTGACCCAGGCAGCCAACGGACACAACGAATCCGAGGACAGAAACATGCAATATCGGTTTTCTGTTAATGCTGAATTTACGACAGAACTCCGGGTCAAAAAGCGAACTACTACGTTCCCTACCAGCTTTGGCACATCCCGAAGTGGTTGAGAGTTGCACTGATTCACCCACAATGAGTGGCAGTCAGCGAGAACGAAACTCTGCCTTATCCATTGCGAGGCACTCATCGACCACAGGTCACAATGTCAATAACGCATCTTTGTTCTAGTTCTTGCTGAACATCCACAACTCAAATTTCCAAGTATATCGAAGGATTGTTGATCGGCTGTCGACAGCCAGTTTTATGCGCATTGTTTGTTTACCGTGGGTTTAGCTGTGACTACCAGTCAGCCCGATTTGCACTTTTAATCGTTTCATTTAAGTCTTGTTATCTTTGTTTTCATGCTAGTCACATGTTTACGGCTGACGAGAATGTGCGAAATGAGTTCACATCATAATCTGTCTTTTGACCATTCTACCCAATAGCTCAGAGGGGGGAGTGAATTCCCTTTCGTACACGAAAAACTTGACAACTCCCATGGAATGAATGTGATCTGAAGTTTTAGTAAAATGGTACAAATGATATTTCCAAGTCATATGAAAAACATCATATATCATAACATCGGACATAACATAGTGTTTAAATGGTCCATTATCGGTAATTCACTTCCGTACGTTGAATCAGCATGGCGGTGAACGATGAGGGCACATTTAGAATGATATTCAAAGTGAAGTACCGGAAGTTTGAAGAGTATATGGAACATTTACCCAGATTTCAACGGGAAACGCGTACAAGCTTTTTCATTAACACTTCGCAGACAGCTGCTAGGCTGCCCGTGCGGAAGTGCGGTGTACAAATGAGTACACCGTACACGACGAACGAAACCCTCCGAAACGGTAATGTTTATTTCATCAGTTGTTATGATAAATTGCAGTTTTGCAGACTACAGATTTGAAGCATCCTGGGTCATCCATTATCCCACCGATGGATATCAAATGGAGAAGGCAAACCTGGTGCACTCACACTACTTGCAGGTTAGTAAGCCAAGTATATATTCTAGGAATAGACGTCTGGCTTTTGGTACTGAACTGCATGTGTGTGAGATGATGAGCCATTTTAAGAGTGCTCGTGAAATGAGGATGTATGTGAACAGGAAGTATGGGATTAGAATGCGTCGGCACGATTTACATAATCTACGCACGAGGCATAGCAAATTAGATGATCGCAAAGAAATTATGAAGTTGTGAGATTTACTAAAAGCGGAAGGCAGTCATAGGTTTCTACTGCGGGAGAAAGTGCTAAGGTTCGTCATGTTTGTACCGAAAGGTGCCTTCCAAGTGTCCAAGATATGGAGATGTTATTCCAGGAGATGCCACTCATTATTTAAATTATGGTGGTTTCATACTATGGCATGCTATGTTGGTAGACGTAACTGGAGTGGGTGTCAGGTTTTTTTACTCACTGATGCTCACCAAAATCACTGCCAGTTATAGAATAGTGTTGGAATACCTGCTTAAAACTGTTGCCTTGTATGTTTTTTGTTCGCACCTTCGTTGTTGATCGTTCAGCAGCACGGATGAGGGCAATAGGTGAAGTCTTTCCACATTGTGCTGTCGTATTCTGCCGGTTTCATTTACTGCATGATGTGTCTCGAAGTTTCCGCCAGTTGGTAAGCTTAAACGATTATCAGAAGAGCCAAATATACCAGAGGATCCGCAATATGGTTCTCACTAGGAACAGCAGTCAGTTTAGTAGTTTGTCGCAAGCTATGAAGTCTGTCAGTAATGACGCATACCAGTATCTTGCGAACACTTGGCTGTCTCACAAAAGGGGTTGGGCTTCGCATAAACTGGACAGAATCAGAAATGCTGAGGATGTTTGCCATGATATAGCCGTTACTTTAAGGTATATGAACGCAGTCAACAATCGTAGACATGTGGCTGCTTTGAGAGGGTTAAATGAGTTAGTGTCTAGCCATCCTCCACCGGTCTACACCTGCGTTGACTGCGACAACGTGGACCGCACAACGTGACCAGCAGGCAGAATGAGGAAGAAACGGAGCTCTCTAGCTCCCTGTGAAAGAACCCACGGCCCTGTTCAGGGCCACCCACGACATGGTTTCACGAGCTACGCTCGTTTTCATTTTGTGTGCTTACTGCCGTTAGCCAGGTGAGGTTCACTGAGTCTTCCTTAAGTGGGCATACCAGAGAGCTAGTTGTATATAGACAAATGTATCCCTTTAAATAGGTATTCTTGCAGCTGTGTGAGCATGTAGGTGAAGATATGTATATATACTTATAAAACTACATAAATCCGCTTACCTACGTACTCACACAGCTGCATGAATACTTATTTATAAGTATACGTATATATATGTACAAACATGTACATGTATACATATATACATATGTGAACATATACATACAAATATGTATAGTTATATACATACACATATGTGTACATATATAATCATATATATATATATACTCATTTACTTTTACATGCCTATATATATATATATCTACACACATTTGTAGACATATGTATATATGCATGTAAATACACATAGATATATATATATATATGAGTATACATATAAGTATATACATGTAATCGTATGTACGTACTTCTATGTACACACATGTATATATGTATACATATAAATATATATATATACATATGTGTGCACGTACATGTATATATAAAAATTATTATTTATCTAGCGATATCATATAATGCCGCTCGATATACAAAAATTTATACGGTTGGTGGCATCCGGTTCGGATTAGACTGTCACAGTGACCGAAGCCAAAGAGCGCCTGCGCTTAACCATCACCGCAATTGGCTTGCGCCGCACCTCTTCCGGTTCCACACACACACCACAGATCCAGTGTAAACCCGAAGGAATAAGACTGGGAGGTGTGCCAGTAGGGCCTTTGTGTCCAGCCGGCCAATGCTGGTTAGCCACTTGATTGGCTTATAAGGAAAGGAAACTCTTGGCTCTCGGAAACTAAACAGACAGAAGCTGAAATGACGAGATCTAAACCAAGAAGAAAGATTTTCGAAGTGTAATACAAGGAGCATTGCAGTATAGGAGTGCAGGTTAGTGCATCACCGAGGAGATAAGGATGAATAACGAAGTTCTCATTGAACTACGAGAAGCCAGACAGACCATTCATCATGCAATACACCAACAAAACCGAAGAAAAGAATGGATAGAAGACCACTGACACTCAAGTTTCTGAAAAGAAGAGCGGACTAATCGTTGGCCGATGCAGTCATTAACAGAGGTAGAATGGATACACTGATATGACCTACATGACCTAAGACCAACGTACTCTCCGTCTCTTCGCCGACAATGTACTATGAGTACGTCGGTGACCTACTAACCCCAAACGGCCAGCACATTTGCGGCCGCACACATCGCCACACCATATAGTCACGTCACCGCGACCTATGCCACCGATGGTTCCTTTGTGTACCGCACACTTCCGCTCGCGGCCGCGCAATAATTGCTCGTTGAACTTTCGGACACCAGCCCGAACCGTATTCCTCCAGTCCATCCGGTTCAACGCCAAATCATCTCAACATCTAAACTCAATGTTACAGCGTGGAAGACTTACCCGCACAACATGCTAGTATCTCCGCTTCTGACCACCAGGATTTCGCTCATCTGTTTTCAATTGTCTTTACAATAGCTGCTTCGGGATACGGTCATCGCCCATCCGACGGACGTGACGGAGCCATCGGAGCTGATTCAGCATCAGCTGAATCGCTCGCCGCAGTACCTCAGTGTTCGGAATCATGTCCGTCCACCGAATACTCAAGATGCGCCTCAGACACTGAACATGGAAGCGGCTCAAATAGCTCACGTTCCGCTGATACAATGTCCACGTCTCACTGTCGTACAGCATTATAGACAGCACCATTGAGCGGTAGACACACAGCTTCGTGGCCATCTTCAGGCTATGATTCTTCCAGACACGCCTTTCAAGAAGTCCGAAAGCAGCACTGGCCTTCGCCGCACGCGCTCTCAACTCGCGGTCCACGGAAATATATTCATACGCACATATATAAAGATATCCATATACATATATACATATATATGTGCATATAAATATGTGATTATATATATATAATCATGTATATTTATGTGCACATACATGCAGATGTATATACATATATGTGTACACCTCTATATATGTGCATATGAATGTGTGTAAGTAAATATATCTATACGTGCTTTTCTCCACCCCATCTAGGACTACCAGTTGCCCAATGATGAAATTGCGCTTTAAGGTCATTAGGTGTATTTTTACTCCACACGAATTTGTTTTTCGCGGGTACGAAGGGAAATAAGCTCCCAACAAACGGAGTCAATGTTTCAAAGAACCGCTGTAAGCCGAACGTCAGAACCATCAGTGGAGATGCACATTTTGCAAGTTTAGTCAAAAATGGTCACCACAAAAACAGAGGTCATCATTCGTTTTCTACGGCAAAATGCGTTATACAGAAGAACGTTTCGGTGAAAAGGTAGGTTTACTGTTGTCAAATGGCTCTGCCACAGTTGCGACATCTTGAAGATGGTTCAGGTCGTAAGAACAACGTTTGATAATCCGCTAAGAAGCGTTATTATTAACCGTAGTATTCTAAATACCTGGGCAAACCTCTTTGTTGGACGTTAGGTGTCCGGCAAAGATCAGTTCTGTTGCATTGACAGCAAACTTTTTAACGTTCAAAAATAAGCGCGAAGGATGGCGTCAGCTCAAGACATCACGGTGCTTGTCACCGTGCCCCTCTCTCGATGTCCCGAATACGCAGATACCATCCACGTAAGGAATAAGCCCGTGAGGCCCAGACGCAAAGCATTACTAGACCGAAGGTGCTGAGCTCAAGCCTACTGACAACGGTTTGTATTGAAACAGACGCAATGATAGCATACATTGGTTTAGACTCTCTATCAAATGGCATGGGAAAGAAAGCATTTTTACTATCTATGACAGACATTTTCGATCGGACAGTTTAACAAACGGTCAATCAACACGGGAAAACGTAAGCTTACCAGTGAGTATTTGACCCTTCAGTACGCATATATGCATGAGTAGTCGAATACTTCGGCGTTTTCAAGCTGACCATCACTCATATTTGATCGCAGCCTTCGCATTCAGATAGACTTTCCAGCCAGCTTCTTTCGAATTCCGCTCTCATTAGAGCTCGTCAGTAGTGCATATGCTTGTCGCGGCCGGGATTTGAACTCTGGCCACGCTTTCAAGGGGCAACCGTGCTGACCACTGCGCCACTGACCTCACATTAGGCACGACCGAATTATCCTCTGTTGAAAACCGTAGCTAACTGGTGTACCCATTAAGGACAAAAGATGGCTTTCAATGTTGATCTGAAACATTTTTTGAAATCCAGTGAACACGACCTGTTGCTTGATTGGGGCGACTGGTCGTGGGTGGCAAGTAAAGGATACTGGTTGACAAACAATTCTCCCAGTCGACAAATCTGAGCACTTTAGGTGCGACACGTAAAAATACAGTCATACGTTCAATGGAGGATGCAGTATTAAATGCAACCGTAACATCGCGTCCAAGCGAAAGTTTCTTGGTACGCTCACAAATGCACATAGTCACCGAGATATGTTGAGAACCGTCTGCTGCAAGTGATTTTAACTACAAATTCCTTCATGTATACGAGTGAATCCGAACAGCTGTCAATGTTATAAGCTATTGAACAGATATCGCAGTGCAGCTGACCTGACGCCCATAAAATGAAGAAGGTATTACAGTAACGACAGATATGGAGCCCAGTTCCAGAAGAGGAAGTATTGTAGCATCATGAGGTAGAAAGTGGATGTTTCGAACACAGGGAAATGGAAGGTATAATACCTTTTACAAGCGCTGAACGTGCAAAATAAGCGTGATTATCCGAACGAAGTACACTGACAACTGGGGGAGGGATGTTGGGGTGGATAAGTCCTTGGGAAAGGTAAGAATGTCACCACTTAAAGCGTGGACCGGTTAAGTACGATAAACGTTTGTGAAATGTCCAACTTTTAGAACAGTTCTGATTTTGGATTTTGGGCCGGACACAGGATTATTCTTTCGGTGGGTTGATGGCCTGCACCGGAATCAGTTGCAAGAAGACATACGACGAGAAGGCGGTTTAAAATTTTGGTTGCGGGGCACTGGTAATGTGAACGTGAGTGGATGTCACATTCGGAACAATGTTGTTCTTACTTTGTGCTTACACATAGACCTCATCCAGACAGTTTGGATTTATCACCAGTTAAAATACACTGAAGAATTTTGTTACTGTTCAGGCTGGTAACAAACTGCTGTATAAGTGAAACAACCTCAAGTTTCCAAGATAGAAAATTCGCACAGCCGGACTGCTCGCGTCACTCTCTGGGTAAATCCCTAGGGATCATTTGTTTTCTTAAATTGTTCCTGAAAATTCCGATCTAGAAGTGTATATGTTCATGCTGCTGTCAAAAGTGTTAGTACCTCTACCGAATTACTTTGATGGCTGGATAAATGAAAAACAACCAGTAGTTGGGCTTCACATCCCAAAACCAGTTCAGCTTTCAGAAACCTTAGTTTAGCTGCCCTTTCCAAGATTAACTTAGATTTGGAAGGTTGAAGTAGCTCCGTGTGGTCCATGAATGTCACATTCCAAGTAATCCATGAATATGGAGTGATTATGGTTGATCAAGTGTGACATCGATGACACAAATGACTATTTCTACGGTAAGCTCTCCGGTTCGTTGTGGTGACACCAATTAACAGGTGGAGGCCACCTCTCTGAGTACAGAAAGCCTTTGTCCTCAAAACCAGGTTGCCACCGTAAATGATGCACACTGATTTGTATGTGTATTGATTTTTTCCGTTTGGCTTCACAACGTCTACTGAACTATCCCATATAAACCTGCGGACCGTCTTATGCACCTGAAGAGATGTGGCGAAATATGCTCGAGAGGTACCCTGTGTAAAAAACTGTTTCTGAATTCTCTGTTCAACTCTGGAGTTGGTTAAATTGCAGCTTCTGTTTAAGAAAGAAATGTAATAATGACCATGGACGCCAATTGCCGTAACGTGGGTCAGAAGGCCCAGTACGTAAACACGCCAGTGTCTCACACGAATAACAACTTAAGTGCGTTGGCCGCAAGAATAATACAGAAAGGCAACAGAAACGCAGTTACCTTGGCGACCGACAAATTGCACCAATGGGATAACAACTCCAAGCTTCACGAATAAAATTTATGCCGAAGCACGTGCGTTCGAGCCGAAGTGCGATAGCATGAATGATCAATAGGCGTTCAATGGGACATGCATAAAACAGTGACGATCGCTTTATAAGTGAGTCCAGGTTGTGGTCACACTCGTGTTCAGCTGAAGTCGGTTGTTTGTAGTATCCAGCTGGTGATTAGGCTGCAGTTGAAAAGGATGGTTATCACTCACACTGAGTGTCCCAATGCCGTGGAGTATAAGGACCGCTTACCGAGCTGCCCATTCGTGCACGACGGGTACATTGATGTTACCTGGAAGAGACAGCCAGACACAAACCGCTGTTTATCGGATTGCGGCAGAGGAGCTGGTAATAGGAATGGCTCTCTGTATCATCGGTGTGACATATGGTTGTTCATAAACACTAAGAAAAGTGACGGACTTAATTCGATTAAGTCGTAGGTGCATCAACATGATTCACAGAATGACGCGATCAGCGACGCCGAAACAGACACCACGTTCCTGAACACCGCCTGCTAAAAAACCGTTTCCGCAGAAATTGTAACCCATGCCCACTTGTCGGAGCTTAATCTTGTCTGCAAGCTTTGTTTCATCCACTACAGTGACATGACCGTCAGAATGACTAGATTCTATCTAGTTCGGTGCTATGCGGCGTTCTAGACGTCTGGAATTGCATCGATCCATCAGCATATGCGCACTCCATTGCCAGACGGACTATGTCATGCGTCCACGGTCCTGTCTCAGTACAGTTTGACTGATCCTACTTGGATCCCCTGATGCAATAAACCAACTCAGTGGAAGTAAGGTACTGGGAACACTGCCCAGTGATACTTAAAAGTCTAATCCACGTGGCCGTGAGGGACCAACCTAGCCATGAGTGCAGCGGATAGAACAGTGGCGTCTCATATAGATTACTGCTTTACACATTAGGTGTGACATAACCTATATTTAGTTTCTGGAAAGTACTGAGTTTTCTGAACGCACAGAATAATACACCACTTGTTGCTGTCAACCTTCGGGAGAGCTCATTGTCTGAGAGTACCTTTTCCAAACCGCTCCTAAATTCGGACGACCACAGTGCCGCAGCTGAAACCACAGTTCACCGGTATCCGCATGTAACTGTGGCCCATTAGTAAAGCACTCCTATGAAGTCAGCAGTGCGACGTACAACCCTGTGAGCGAAACATCTTTTGGTCCGGCTGTTTCACTTTGGCTGATATGACATGGTTAAATCTGTAAGGAAGGAAGTCCTAGTCACTGTAGACCTTCAAATCAGACACATGTACATAAGCATGCAAAACGAAACCGTAACCTGAAAGCCTACTAGTCCGACTTGTTTTCGGGGCATGAAGGCATAGCTTGGGTAACCGTCATCGGTAGCTCCTGCACTTACAGTCTCTGTAGTCCTAGGGAGGTCAGTTAATGACCACACAATTCTTCAGGGTAACGCAAACAAAACGGCCACAGTGGTCAAATACGCGTTATTGGGTAGTTTAAGTAAAAACAGACGTGCCTTACTAGGATATCAGTGACAACAGAATGAGCGGATGCAACCAGAAATTTACTGAGTTCGAGCAAGTTGCGACAATTTAATAACTGAGCTTACAGAAGAGGCTCATAGATATCCGGGGTCATTGCCACAATATTCCAAATTACCAGTGTTCTAAAAACAAGGTTTATGTGGATTTACCTCGGACTGTTGAGGTGCGATCCGAACTGGAACGATGTTCATTGTGTGATGCAGCTGAAAATTGGGTGAAAGATCCGTGTAATGTCGTCAAGTGACTATCCAAACAAAGAGAAGGGCGGATCGGTATGCATAAATTTGTGTTGCTGTTGCGACCGCAAAAGACGCTCCGCCTGCACGAACTCCCGTACAGGTTATTTCTAAACGTAAGATCACGAACACGTACAATCTTTTGCATGGCTGACGTGCATTCACCCACGTTAGGTAACAGCAAATTGTTACTCGCCCTGGTGGCACGTCCCCCATAGTGCGTACACACTCTTCTGATAATCGCATCTGGTTCATCGTTTTCCTGGTCTTACCCTTTAGTTCCCGAATGTACGCACTATACTACTCACAGACGAGACTGCCTGTTACGCAACTCTGTGATGCAAGGTCGCCTCAAGTAGTTTGAACAATAGGCGAAAAGCGATGCAAAGGCGTTGCTGTGAAAAAAATGAGGCATCCTTAGTTGTTCAAAATAAGAAAAACTCTACACGACCTCTGATGGTTGGATGTGCCATGTTCCAGACAAAGCAGGATGGTGTAGAACCACGTATTTCAATTAGAGCACGTTTTGAACGGGCTGTTCACGTCAGTTCTGAGGACACAATAAGTCGCCTCTTCCCTTAAAACAGTTTGGGGTCAGCAGTTAAAATGGACAGACTGGGATAGCTGCACAGTAAGAAATATCATGCGCCGCTTAGCGCTTATTCAACACGGTTATATAATGTATCGGCACAGTACAAAAATTAGGAAACAGCATAACGAGTTAAAATTACTCCTGTGAAATCTTAGTCCCCAGTCCTTCTCCCAGTAATTTGTTACCTGCCAGTTGCTATCGATCGTGGACAAGGGTGGTCAAAGCACTGGGGCGATAGGGCCAAGCAGTTTAACCTGCGCATACATCTCCGTGTCAGCGAGCGTGGCTTTTTCTACAGCAGTGTCCTTTCGACCTTGCTGACCAGACTAGGCTAGGGGACTGTTTTGTGCAGCTTAGCCCTTTGCCACGTGTACTCCTCCACAAAACCACCTTTCGCACATCACCTGTCATTGTGTTGGTGAACTCCTAGTTGTTTTTGCACCGCCTAATTTAAATATATTCGCTAATGCTTTGTGATGTGCCACTTGCAAACAGTTATGTTCTATGCATAGACTACATTTGGGTGTAAGTTGCATATCATTGTTAGATTATATCTATGTGCAGAACCAGTTCGATCTCGTCATCATCATGTCATCTTGTTTTTGTTCGAATGACAAATTTTAAAGCTGCCCTGACGACACCGTACAACCACTCATCATTACAGATTCTCGAATAACCACAAGTTACTTTACTTGCCAAAAACTAGCGACACTTCTAGCCTTCATGTCTCATTCGACAGCATGTACGACGTTCATCACCGCGATCGGCGTACAAACAGACAAAGACTACCAAGTTGACGGGGATATCAGAGACAACTGCACATAGGTAATATGACGAATCAAGATAAATGCTTCACGCGTCCCAAGCCTGATCCGAGCCTTCCGAACAGTGCTAACTGTTCATGTTCACTTTATCACAGGAGTAAAGGTGAAACTAAAAGGCACTTGCTCGTAAAAATGCGGTGGAAGATTGAGTGTATTAACATTAGGGTGTTCAAACAACCTCGGTGAACATTTCTCTTTTTTAGGTTGCATAAGTAGTTAACCCATGATGATACGAGGTCAGCGTTGTTTCGAAACTTGGTTGGCACAGTCTAGTTGGTTCGCATACAATTAAACCATTTAATTCACTATTTAGAATAACTGTTTTCGGTCTGAATGGTTCTGGAGCGTTTGCGCAACTGGCTGAGGGAGGCAGAGCTGCGTTATAGACTAACATTGATATGTCTGGTCTGCCAGGGCACGTGATCATTTTGGCCATTTAAACTAGCCACGTGACTTGACCTTGGAACGAGGTGCAGCTGTTACACCCTGGCCGCAATCTGATGCGCAGTGACACGGCATGACCAAAGTGCACAAATGCGGTTCAGGCTACCGTAAACGAATTTCGGAGAGAGTGTCAGCAACGGTCAGACCGTATCTGCGGTGCCGCAATTTGGTAGCTGAGATTGCCGCTGGAAAACAATGCGTGTGTAAAAATGCCAGTTTGGCTTTGACTGAACAGAGGCCCTAAACGTTACCTTCTACCTAGAACTGAGAATCATGACGCTGGTATTGTTGACATGTACAGAATATAGAGTAGACGACGGACTTCCATACAATGAATGCTGGTAGTTTAGGAAGATCTACTTGTGGTGACTTCTCTCGGTGTTTGGGTGCGTTTGGGTACATACTTGATTCGAGGAATGCACAAGGATACTCGTGAACGAACTGAATGAAAGGTACTGATTGACAGCTAGGTTTCCAATTGATCGTAACGTAACATCGAGTGATGCCGAACAGAAAGGGGAAACCGTGTCAAACACGCATTGGCTTTAACACAGTGAATGTGTTATATCATTTGTGCAAAGGTGTATTCCATGGAATCTGTTTCTAACAGCCGATAGAAACAATGTGCGCTATAAAATTCCAGCGCTGAGAAACCTTATTGTGACCCTAAAAATTTTCTTCGGCATAAGTCATATTGCAGTTCTGTCTAGTTTATCGCTTGCTTATTGCTTGCCATGTAGACTGAGGTTGGACTGGTGGCGAATGTTCATATGAAGTTAATGCCAAATTCCGCCAGGTATATGGTGCTGGAATTTAGTCTATTAAGGGTGACAACTCGTGTGCAGTTATTGCAGACATTATTACTGGGAGTCGTGATTTATTCTGATTCACACTCATATGGCTATTTAGTGCACAGTACCTTTTTTGGTTAGCAAAATAACGCCAGATTTGGTGTCATCCGGTTGCCAGAGGTTACGGCAAGTTGAACCGCATTACAACGGTCGAAAATTGCACTCCGTGCAATGCTTACATACGATTCGCATCTTAATGCAGCCTCAGTAGAGTAACGGTGCTGACGCCATCACTTTCGTTACCGTGGGAGCGAGTCCGATTGCACCCATGTGAGGTTCGCTCACGTCATGGTTTTGTCGCTGTACCCTAAATCCATATGATCGAACGCTTTGTGTAATCGACTTATGAGAATAAACGAAATGTTCGTATCTCGCAATGCATGTCTTCTTGCCGTCGTGATGATCTGGGTAAACGGAAAGCAATGTTTCTAATACAACCTTGTGCGTGCCCAGTACTGTCTTTTGACGCATTCTTTAAGCCCTCCCAATAAAACATTGTTAGTTGGGTGAATGTGTTCGGCAGGTTTAGCATAATTTTGAAAATGAGACGGTAGGATTTGCGACTGAATCTTACAATGCAGTTACTGTGTACTTACTCTAGAAAGCCAGATATTTATGCAAAGCTCGTAAGTGGTTTTACTTGAGCTTTCAGGTACGACGCTCCGGTCATACGAGTAACACGGAGAGGTGTTAAATATAGTGAGTTCCGGTTGAAAGCCCGCATAACACAAGAACATATTTAACAAGCAATTTGCGAAAGATGAAAAACGAAACACCAAGTAATGCTGTACAACCTGTCGACAGTCCTGCAAAACTCAGACCTCATCTTAAGAAGGACTTTTGCGATGTATCGGCACATTAGAGTCACTTATTAGGAGTCATCTAGGTTTTCTTGTGTCTCATGCGAGTAATCTTGACGGGAATACTGACGAAATTGGTGGATCAGGTTGATGGTATAGGTGTACGATTTCTCGTTTAACGTAGACACTGTAAACGTCTAATTAACAGACAAGGTGCTTTCATCAGTGTGTTGAATTTTGAATGGGCAGGTTGTCAAAGTTTGGTGAACGTCTAACCTAATGTAGGGAAACGCGTTGGACTTTCTACTTGTCACTTCCTGACGTTGTTGATAGCTGACTTGACTTTTGACTGGTTAATTCTTTTTTTCAAGTTGGACATCACCCACATTTGATCGCAGCCTTCCCATTCAGTCAGCCTTCTTCCTGTCAATTTCTGTCTCGTGACTAGGTCCGTTGTCCTGTTTTGACCTTCTATTGGATTAGTTGTCCACTGTCTAGCCTTAATTATCGATCCGATCTGTTCACGTTGCGTCGTTCAGCCCCCTCACCACTCGCTCCTGAAAGTGTTGTCAGGGGAGAAAATCAAACCCTACTAAGCCACCAACAAAACTGACTGTTTTGTTACGCTTCAAAACGCCATCAGAAATAGCTGCAAGGTTTCTGCACAAAAATCAGCCATAAGAAGAGTGCTACCAAACCAGAAAGAAAAACTATGAACCACTGCTGGAACAAAAACCATACATAAAGTCGAAGGTAACGTCTGCAAAAAACGTTGTGTCGGTCAGACTGAACGAAAGTTGTTTACAGCAAGTATTTACACCACCGCAGGACAGGAACAACTTTCCCCGTCCTCTGTCCACGGACTTTAAATCGGATGCGCAGTTAACCTCAACCCTGCACACATTCTTGTCAAAACAAGCGCCAAACATGTGGGAGAATTTCTTAAAGTCTTGTATTTATCGACCGGTTCGATAAACAGAAGAACTGGACGAAATATTGGTCAATCTGTACCGAAGAATTGAAAGGTGTGAACGTGGTTATGACCGAGCGGCAAGAGACCCGAACGATACAGCTTGGACGGATCGGATCGGTTATTAAGGCTGGACAGTGAGAAATCAATCAGATGGAAGCTCAAAAGAGGAAGAAATGGTCAGCTCTGTCACACGATTGAAATCACTTGACCTGTTGATGAAATGCCTCCAGTGCACAAGTTACTTCGAACAAATGAATAAGTAAATTATATCAGCTGTTCACACATACTCAGAGATCTCACCAGAAGTCAAATCGGGGCGACTGAGCTCGCATTTGATGTGTCACCTTCCGGTCAATGAACTTAAAAAATAGCCGTCAAGCGGGAACCGCGTGGAGTCCAACACATTGCCAAACCAGTGTGACTCCGGGATTACGGACATGGTTATTGTGCTGCTGTGTCAAGTGTTCCAGCAACGAAAAGCTATGACAACCTAAGTGCATGAACGAAGGATTTCTACACGCAGAGGTCGGGGTTTCGTAACCGGTTTTCGATAGACCACGTAAAAAGACTTGACGATCGATAACACAATGCCGCAGCAGTAGACACATAAGGCCCGTAGGCGGAGCAGAGACACAGAACATGTGCTAACACACCGCGTCTTATTGATTTGATGTCACGTACGGAGGTCCAAAACGGTCCGCGATTGTGACCATCAAAACGCAAGTCAGAGATTGTCAAGGTCAATCACGGCCAGTCACACGGTGGCCAAGTGAAGCAAATGGTTTCGCAGTGAATACATAACATCCCGCAGCGGTCAGGATATTTCATACACTGGGGGGGAGAAGACGTGAAATGTAGTTTCAGATTCAGCATTAACCATGTCCTGGGGTGCGAACACTCGTTTTTTGAAACGATGCATAGGGCAGAAAACGTTTCCGAAATTCTTTTCACGTACTTTGAGAAGGAATCTTGTCAAGCCGAAGAAGGCGACAGTGATTCGTCTTCCGCTGCGTGTGATCAATAGAATCGCCGCAGTTATAGCAGATACAGAGTGCAGTCGTTTATGCGGTCTTCCCATAATGTAACTGTGGGCGAACGTCTTCAGTTGATACTTTCTTACAACACACAGAAACATGTGTAGACTGAGCGGTACCATGAACCATGACATTGAAGTGGCGTTTTCCCCAGCGAACTCGCGTAGGTACGTTCACAAGCTCTCGTCCGTGCATTCTTCCCATAAACTTTCGGAATTTTTGTCATTGGCTCCGAACTTTGGTTATCCAAAAACACGTGTTAATCCACCGGGTTTAGAAGTTCCGTTGGAAAACATGTTCTATCACATTTCCACTCCAAATAAATTCGGAACTATACAGATCAACGATCGTTAGAGCATGCCGAGAGTATCTTAGGCGTGAATCCCACCACACGTAGATTCATGTTAAGGGACTTTCAGTAAAGTGAGAAAGGCTATCGCCAAATGGATGGGGCTACGGTTTGCTCACCGCTAGACTTGCTGCTGGCTGACATTTTCATGGGAATGACTGAACAAACGAAGCTGACAAAAATGATAGAACAGTTCATGCTGTGTAGATGGCGTGCAGATGACATCTGTATCGTCAGTGGCAGCACTAGTACGTATTATCATTGGCTAATTCAGCTCACAGGAAGCAGAACAGGACAGAAAACTGACTTTCTTTGATGTTGCGCTAGGGAACTGTTCAGATCGATCGATTCAACGAGGAATACATAGGAAATGGACATGGAACGGTCGATGTACCCATTTCTACAGCTTTGCTCCAATGAAGCAGATACGGAGCTTGACACGATGTGTAATGAACCGAATCCACGAAATATGTGCTGATGACATGCTAGACGCAGAGCCCACGTTTGCATGTGCAACGTTACATATATATATATATATATATATATATATATATATATATGGAGAGAGATAAGGTAATTGAAAAGGGGACACTCCGAGTAAAGAACGATTTATTGTGACGTTTCAATTCCACACTAGGATCGGTTATCAAGCAAATAAATGTGTCGGAATGAGATTGTCCTGCCGCTCACTTTGTCCGCCTGTCAGTCGTTTCAGTGTCAACGATGCTGATATAGTGGCTGTCTGTCTACGTGTGGATTGAACGAATCCCGCGAATAGAGAGCTTCCAGTACAAGCTGTTCCCCTTTCAATTTTGCCGCACGATAACTTTCACATGATCCATGTTGACCTCGTGACCTGTGGTGCCACAGCTGTGATCTAGGGTTGGTTCGTCGCATCGTTAATTTGTGTTCCTGTACGTGTGTGCACAGCTGTTCGCCTGTCTCTCTCATACTCTTGGTCACACCCGAGGCATGGGATCGCGTGTATATCTTCTGACAAATTCAGATCCCGTGGCGTACAACAACCTCGACCACAGGGCGGCGAATCAGACGCAGCAAACAAAACAGTCTGTATGGACCCCCGTACGAATACGAAGTGTCTAGTATATCACAAATCAGAAGTTTTAACACGGTCCCGAGAATGATCTTTAACCCCTAAGCCAACAGTATGCATTTGCTTCAAAGATTCGGTGCTCAGACGCACTAACTCCTCTTGTATTTATTCGGTTTCTCTGGTCCTATGACGCACATCACGTCGGTCGCACAGCAAGGCGCAAGGTTGGTTGACGAACAGACAGTGGCGGAAGACCTCCAGCGCAACTCTGGCGCACCTAAACGGCTCGGATTACAAAGTTGTTGTGAATGTCGCAATCAAGCCAATTTACCACGTACAGGTGCTCACATCAGAGATATGAAATCCAAAGACAAACGGGATCCGGCAGCGAAACCCTAATAGGTACACGCAGAAATCTTTCACACATGCACCTAAGTTGCCATGATCTGTCAACGTTGGGACCAGGGACACGGAACAATAGTAGGTATGTTCGAATCCCCAAATTACACTAGATTCACAAAACATTAGGTTCTGCATACTCCTTACCAGGCAGCCATTATTGTGTAGATTGAACATCACCCACTGTTGATCGTGGCTGTCGTAGTCCCGTAGACTTTCCAGTCAGCCCGTTTCGAAAAGAATCGTCACACTCGAGCTTCACTCTTGTTAGAGTTCGTCATTAGTGCACATCCTTGCACCCGCCTGGACTAGAACTCTGGCCTCGCTTTTATTAAGTAACCGGGTTGACCGGTGAGCCATTACATTAAGTGAAACTGAATCACCACATGTGAACGCTCACCCACGTTGGCTTGTGAGTAATGTTATGACTGCCCGATCATCTCGTTCGGAAATAACAGCCCCGTTAAATGCAATGAGTTTATTGTGTTGTCTTTAGTCTGAAGATGGCGAAAACGAAGCGGTTCACTACATTTTGATTTCTGAGCTAGCTTATTGTCACATTTCGATCTTAAGTGCAAAGGTCGATTTGTATACTACTCGACGTTTTCTGGCTAACCGTCTGACTCGATGGAAAGCTTCAGATTGTCATTACTTTTCAGTTTATTCGAACGATTTTTGTCCACGAACGCTTTGCATGTTCGCCGTTTGTTATTTTCATACAGAATATCGGCGGTGGTGTCGGTGTTCTTTCAGTTGCACACGTTGAGCCAACATTTCACACCTATCGGTTGTTAAAACGACAACTATTAATCTATTACTCTGGACTACATGAATTATACGTCCACAGACATGATTTCAAAGGAGGGTAGAAATTGCTCCTAAGACATGTACGATCGTTCTCTAGCTACTCGAGGAAATGCAAGATGTATGAGAATCCTGGTGATAATCGAAGTTTATTTGTATGCGCGTTTTGCTCGGACGCCACCCGACCGTTTATTACAGGAGACGCCGATGCAAAATCAGTAGTACCGTTCCACTCAACTGTACAGTACCTTGCATACACCAGAGTAGCATTTTATCCAGCTGTTTGACTCCGTAATGCTGCTTGTGGTATTAGTAGATTCGTCTGTTCGAATCAAGTAAGATCGCCTTCGTCAGAATTAGCTTGCTTTTTCCACGAGTTACACTCCGGTACCTTCTGTGTGTACGATGTTACCTGTTCTTTCTGTTCAGACACTAATTAAGACCGTTGGACTTAGAGTAGGCCAGCAGTAAACGTCATTCACTTTTCCAACCAATTTGGAAACACACGGATTTTCGTGTTCCTAACCATGGGTATTTGATTTGTTCCTGTCAGGGTGGTTAAAATATTTTAAGGATCATTTGGTCTTATTCTTAAAATCCGACTGATAATATAAATAACGCGTAATATACATTTTCAGATAGGGATATACTCATAAAATCTTTGGAAGGGCAGAGCTCATAGAGTTGCCCACAAGACATTCACAGGTATAATAGTCAGCCATGTACCGGGATAGCTGGAGAAAACGTTAATATATAAGGCTTCTAGGTGGTGGAAACCCAAGGCGTTCCAATGACCTTATGAAAAAAAATCCGAACCAATTACCCTTTAAGAGGTAGTTACATGCACAGAGTAAATCTGTTAGAAAATTAAGTTCACTTGTGATGATGTCGATACAAATGCACGACTAGCTTGGGAAGAAGAAGAAGTGAGTAAGCACAGTGCAAATTGAAATTTCAGTGCCATTTTGTAGGGTGTTATGGAAAACATCAGATTTCGTTTGGTATTGGGGACGTTTGCACTGCCTGTTTTTTTGGGGAATGATATGAGAAGTGCGATCGATTAGAAACCGACATTAATGAAGTTCGCACGAAACACAGCGGATTTCACTTCCTCGACGACGTTTTAGAAATTCTGGTTTAGAATTTAAATCAACGGACTGAGCTATACATGTTGGTGATAAAGTGTATCAGGCTATCCACAGAAGACATTAAAAGTGATATAGTTGACCTGCTTGATAGTCCTTGTAGGAGGAACGATAAACTGTCACAACTGGCTGATAATTTTTCACGTGTGAGGTGTAATGATGAATTTCGAGTGTCTTTGAATGTCTGCAAAAACTTCGATAAACTGTATTCAAATCTACACAAAGGTCCACCGATTGATTTGTGTGGGGTTACCATACACAGACAATGTGCACTGGCGATTTTCCCTCATCAATCAATTTAAAACTTCGTTTTTTTTAACGAGAACCATATGAGCTGTCTGGGATAACCTCTAGCAAAACGCACATCGAAATTCCCAAAAAAAACGAGGCTTGTAAACGTCATCTGACTAAAATGTACGTTTTCGCACAAATTTTGACGCAAAGTGGCTATCGAGATGGGAAATGGACAAAAACCAAGCCGTTCCGGTTGATGGTAAGCACACACTTATATAATACACAACGAGATGTATGGGTCGATTAACATGGTCATTTCTGTGGTTGACTGCTCTTCTTATGGTGATCCGACCGGTATCAGTTTTCAGTTAGTTGAATCCTGGCATTTCAAACCAGATTTTTTGCAGTTAATAAACCATTCAATGTACCCTGATTGACTGTGACCCTGAATTTGTTGATTTTATTTACATCAGTCTTCCCTGGTATCACGGGTTCTTCCGAACACTCCTGGCGGATAGCATTCAGTTTAACACGGAGTCCGAGCTCCCCTTCGATTAGGCCGATTACCTCTGATAGTGAATATCATGCTTCTTTCTCGAGTCAGTCTGTTCAATTTTTCCCGTGAGGTTTGCTTCAAGTTCTCGTAACATCCGTGATCCGCTGACTGTCGGCTTCATCCATGTTCGGTGGCTGTCGGAATACTCGTTTCTCTGATTTCCTCACACGTCACACGCCCATTCTCGCCTCGTGCGTACGGGCTTGTGCAAACACGCATGCATTACTGACAGACGGTGATTACTTATTACCAAAGGAAGGCATATGACTCTGAATTGATACGCATAATTGAACTAAGCATAACTGTGGGAACGATAGAAAATGAACAAACGTGGGACCCACCTGTAACATACAACATCCGAGACGATAAAAGTAAAGTAACAACTCCCAGATGTCGCAACGTGTCAGAAATGTTGAAGTGGTAGGATCGTGCTGGTGCAGTGTGAGGCTGTGGTTTGATTGATTTTCTCAACTCCATAAACTTGGCGTGTTGTCGAAGCTGTCATCTTTCGAGGCGCGGCGTTGGATGTTTCTTTTCGCGCGTCTCCAAGCTGGGTCACCTGCGTGGACCGGTATCGCAGGCGTGACGATTAACATGCCTAAGGATAATTCAACAATTGTGTTTGCGGCGTTGGTAGCCATAGTATTGATGGAAAAGGGCTCGTAACCACTTATGTGGATGAAATTGAGAGTCATGCAGTAGGAGAGACCAGAATTGCCGGGTCACGTGCTTGCCCGTGATACACGTAAACCGTTGGCCAGGTGACCTTTGGTGTGGGAAGTGGGATGCGCGCGTAAATGAGGCAATCGAAGATTCTGCTGCCCAGGTGCGGGGTGAGTGATTGTCTGGGGTTGAACTCATTCAAGAATATCCACTGAAACCATTAGAACAACAAAGTAGCGGACAAGTGCTGTTCTCCGTGTTCGACCATCGGGTTAATAACGAAACAATAAACATGAAAACAGTAACCAAGATGAGTATGAACAACGGGCAATAAGGATTATGGATTGCGTGTTTTCTAACAGTTACGCAACTCGTGAGTTTGAATGATTGCAAGCCAGGGGATGATGTATACCGCACCAACTTCTTCAGAGCGCAAAGGTCACGGTTGTGTAATCAGATGCTGATAGCCTTGGATACGGTCAACATTTGGAATCTCATTATTTTGGACAGATTTGGTGGCATTCGGTGGACAAACTGCAAGGCACTTTTCTTGCTGACAGAATGATTAGTTATCAGATGAGCAACAATCGCACTTGAAAACGCTTTACTCACGCCACGCAGAATGGTGTTTACGTGCTCTACCAGACAATCGCCAGTGTATGGAGCTCAACAAGGCCAAACAATTGAATACACAGCATCCGTTTGTAGAACATGGAAGTTTGCCTTTTAATTGTGACGGGATAACGGTTATTGACGGATTAGCTACAAGCTAGGGCGTGGCGGATGTTTCTCATTTCCAGGCCAACAACCAAAAGGCTGATCGACTTCAGTGAATGAGTTAAAAGGATCGTAACAGCTAAGGAAAACACACCAGGTCGTTTCGACTGACTTTCTGAGCATTCTTGTGATAACCCCGGCCACACGGACTCTCTTGATCGCATATTACTTATTCACAGAGGGTGACTTAAGTTTCAACCTTGTCGCTTGCACACTCACTCTGAATTAAACCCACTGGGTATCCATTTTGCATGGACACTGGTAGAAAGTCTACGTCAGCTTGCAAAGTGTCAGGGATGTAGAACTCCAATGCCCTACCGGTCAAATATCTCACGAGGTTTCGCATTTGGTTTGACGGAAGGACAGTGTCAAAATGAACTTACTGATCACTCTAGGACTGTTTCTTGTATACTGTTCGTTGGAATGAACCGTCCTTTTTTTAATATGTCAACATCAAGTCAGTGGTTTCCAAATCTGCCTGTCCCTTTGTCTACTCTTTCTGACGTATCACAGCTTCTCACATTCAAGTCGTGCCACGTGGGATATTTTGGTGTGTTGGGCTACTATGTCCCATTTGTTCGTTCTAACGTTTGGCGGTCCTGGTGTTATGGTTAATCTGGTTGTGATTATCGCTCTCGTTCGCGCGGTACACGGGCTTCAAATAACGTCTTTTACTGTATACAGTACGTAAGCTCAACTGCTACATTTTCTCTTGCTGCATGCTTCGTGCTGAGTTATTTATGTAATGCGTTTAGTAATCCCTCTCCAAGTTTTTCTCGTTAGTGTCCAACTATTTCTTCACTTGGCGTTAAAGTCGCCCTGTCAGCTCTTTATTCCGTGGACGGTACGAGAATACCAGTATGCGCTGAGCTTATCAATGCTTTCGTATTTCCCGAAATAGTTGGCGTCTTATTGTGGCACTCCGAAACGAGTTGGGAATTTAGCCGTGAAGAAGTGCACAACTGTTTCACTGATTTTAATGCCCATGGGAACGACTTTTGTCTTTCGCGAGGAATGGCTGATAATTACCACTATTTTGTGAGCTCCCTCTGATAATGTTGGGATTGGACCAGGTACGTCTATCCTGTGTGTGCGCGGTACACAGGTACAAAGGACTGCATCGGTAGTGTTGTTCTTGTCCCTAGATTCCTCCAGTAGACGAGGGACAACAAGGGAGAGTGAACATACGCATTCGGCGGGAGGGAATCAAATGCATTCTCCGTATAGTCACCCGACTGTACCATACACTGCGCTTCTACACTAAGGACAAGTGGCCTGCTGTCCACATTTTAATGTGTAACATCTTTACCCTCAAATACTTCCCCCTAGGTTTGGTTATTGTCATCAAAGGTTCAAATATTTCGCGTACATGTGCATCTGTCTGCTGCCTGATCAATACTCCGCTGACTGTCATTAATATGTTCAGGGATATTGCCTTTGTTAGCAGTCCATTTTCTTGCATTGGCAACGACAATGCGTTTGGTATCTCATTGACTCTGCCACCGATCTGTCTGACAACCAGGCCGACTTCTTGTAATTGAAGTACACAGCACGTCAGTCGTCCACGTAGACCCATTTTTGTACCCAGTTGACGTGGGAGCTCATTGTCGGTCGCTACGTGAAAGGCCGTTGCTTTCAGAGACTTTATCCAATCCTCCAACACGTAGTCGATATTCAGGCTCTCCGTCTCAGTGGTGGACTACTTCCTCGCTGTTTCCTCGCCAATTCCAGACTGATGTGTTCAGTTGTTCCTGACAGCAGATGATTAGTAACGCCCAGTACCACATCACGTGCACCAACTGAGTTGGCTGCAGACTGTGGACCTAATAATTCCAGATAGAACCGTCTGATAGAAGAAACAATCTTATGAGTCCAGAAAACGTAAAAAAATGACAGTCGAGGAAATGGGAATTTATACGGCATTGAAGAAAAAGCTCAAACAAAACATTTTCTCTTATCCCAAATGCGGATCAGCGGATTGTGTTGGAGTACACTAACAAAGAACAACCCAAATCACGGAGCTGTGCAATGTCCTGAAAATATGGCTAAAAATGACTGGGTGCCAAACGGATTAAAGCGACTGAATCCAGCTGGAGGTGAAATAGGTTGCAGCTGCTGGTTTGGGAAAATAGTCAAGAAATATGATAATTCAGTTTTAACCAGGTTGAAATTGGAACGTAGATGCCAGATGTTTTCAGCTAATCAGTCTGCAATGTTTGCGTTGATGAGAACATCAACTTTTTGTAAACAAATTCGACATTCTTCAGCAAGTCATCAACATAGCAAATGTGCTAAACAAATCATGACAGTTTAATCACAAACAACACCCGTCGTGCGTTGTGCGTCCGGTGTAGAGAGAGTTGTGTAAGCATCATTTTCATGTCTTCAGTTTAAAGCAGTCCCTTCTCTTTAATCAGAAATTAGAAGAGTAGATATGCATCCGAGAAAACCCCGGCACAAATATCACATCACAGCCGACCGTTCCGAGAACAGTTCTCAGTTGACGCTTTGCATTTGGCGCCGGAAATTTTTTAATGTTTATCAGTTCTTACAGTGGCTGAACTCACTGTCAACTGTGTGTCACAAACAGACGATTCCTTTGTAGCACTTACAGTGACTCTTCTGCATGTACTGAAAGTGTTGTGGGGAACGCCATGATATTATTCATTACACGGTGACTTCCACCTTACTTCCTAGCACACTGAATGGCGAACCCTGAAGGTGACTGAAGCTTTCCTGTGACCAGACAATATCCCAAAAATGTAGCATCATTGGCTGTTCACCAAAAAGCCAGTTTCAGACCTGTCTTTCTTTGCCAATGGCGGTTGCCATTACCCGGATTATAGACCTATTTACGATGCTAATATGGTTTCATACAGATAGGCGACAGTAACTTCCTTCTGTGTCACCGGAAAATCGTTCTTGATCGCCGACTGAGACAACGGCGTGAAGTGAATAAAAATTGGTGGGTTCTGTTTACCTTCTAGTCTCTCTGGTGGGTGAAGAAAATTGACTGCATTTCAGCAGAAATATTCGTTTATACAACATTGCAACTAGGATGTTATGCAGGCATAGATAAGTGGATACATGGAAATAATAAATATCCATTACTAAATATGGAAACGCGGTTGTGGGCTGATGCGCACACTTGGACCAGTTTAATCACGGAAACGATAGAAAATAGACAAACATGTGAGTCTCACATGCAGTGTATAATATCCGAGTTAGTAGAAGTATTGTTAACATTAATCCAGACCTACTTGGTGGACTGTATCAGGAATGTTGAAGTGACAGGATAGCGCGGATGCATTGCGGCTCTGTGGGATTGTGACATTGCTCCTTCTTCGCATCCGTTCCTCTCGGCGCGTTGCCAAAGTTCTCGTTTTCCCAGGCATAGAATTCGAACAAGTGTTATGTCATACGCCTCCCACTTCCACCATTTGTGTGCGCAGGTATTACATTTAAGCATGTGAAACGTGCAGGTGGATCGCTCAGTGAATGCCCACGCCCGTCTATGAGAAAACGTATACGAGAATAGCCAACTAGGACACGAAAACCACAATTCACTTGCCACACGGTCTGAGTCCCTCTGATTTAACCTGGAGTGCAACCGCCAGTGGCGCAGTGCAAGTCAATTGCGGCGAATGTTACGCACGACATCCGAAAATGATAGTCAATCGTGTACGTGGCACTGGTAAGCACACTGGTGATAGAAAAGAGATCGTAAGCAGTTGGGTGAGTGGAAACGTAAGTCGCGTGGTGGGGATAGTGTTTGGGGCCCGGAACGGAGTTGTCGGATCATGTGCCAGCCTGTGATGGATGTAAACGTTTGTCTATGTGACCACTGGCTTTGGAAATGGCATGCGGGCTAGATGCGAGGTGGATACATGAGATTGAGTCACTGAGGTTGGTAAGTGATAATATGCCGTTATGACATCTTTAACCAGCTTTTCACCTCTTGAGTTTAGCCGTTTGTATTCGAACCCATACTAGTCTACATTCCGCATTGGATCAACACTTATTCTTGCTTCTGTCATACTGTCACTCACTAACTTTGTGTGACGTAGGTTGGTATCGCCTGTCCGAAGTTCAGCGTCATTTTGATCGTATTGGTTGCAAAGCGCTCCATCACTTTGTAATTATCTGGTCTTACTATCAGTTCACCTATTCTGTTTGTAACTGATGCTTTAACCGCATTATCCACTATTACGACTTTTGCTCTCCTCCAGTCAATACTCCTGACCATCGAACAAGCGCATAACCACCTGTTTATACTAGAAAGCTGGGAAAATGCATTGTATGTGATTGCTGGGCAAAATGCCCCCATCATACTTCATATAGAGCAACGATTATGTCTCGTTCGTTCGTTTACCCTCACTTAATCCTACATAAGCTTTTTTCTGGACTTGTTTCCAATGGTTTTGTCACGGTCGTATATTGCACGCTGACAAAGCTTTCTAACCTCCGTCCGTATGATTAGAGGCCGTACATTTCCGACCAACCGGTCAGTATCGGTGATTCCTCATGATTGTCATTCACATCTCTTTCCAGTTTGTAGCTTTAGTATGATTCACATTCACATCAGCCCTTCCTTTCTCCCTGCATCAGTTTCAGGAATGTTGGTCTCCATAGTGGGTGTTAGTGATGGACCGGCAGGTCCATGTGTAGCAGAGCTCGGCAAAATGGAGACGGTCCATCTCACGCTGTAAGACATGTCATTTGGTGAATTTTTGGATTCATCTTAAATGGCCGTGTTCATCGTCTGTTTATTAGAGACACACCCGGCGTTTCACCATCCATTAAACAAGGTTGATCGATGAGTATGGCGTTTCAGTTCACCGCACGCTGTAATCGGTTTGAATGTTGACAACCAGCTGTTTGTTTCCGCCTGCGGATAAGATTTGCCAAGTCAACCCCCCACGTTGTGTTGGATGCTATAACGAGTTTTTTAATACGGTTAGATCGTTATCGTCGAATTGGCATAGGCATACCACCAAGAATATGTGGGTGCTTGAAAGTTGGCTTTCCGGTCTATTTTAGTCTGTTTTTCAGTCTGTTTTTCACCTAAACGTTGCGTGATACTTTTGACTGTTCGTGTCCTTCCTTAGTGTTTTTTCTCATTGCAAATTTTCGTATGTGGTTACTCACCCAATGGGCCGATTTTCATCCACGCTGTTGCCTGTGACCAGCTGGCTGTTAGCCTGCGACGGCATCACCTACTGAATGCCCAAATATTCGCTTATCCAATCGGTTTGACCAGCCTACTGTGCTCAACCGTTTTAACGAAGGTTTAACTATACGTTGATATAACTTTTTATCCTTTGTTCTAAGCTCGACTTCATTGCAACGAACGAATATATACGCAGTTCGAGAAATGAATGAAAGCAAAGGACATAACATAAATGGTTGGCGGCATCCGATTCGGATTAGCCTGTCACAGTGACCGAAGCCAAAGGACGCCTGCGCTTATATGTCACTGCAACTGGCTTGCGCTGCACNATACAATGCACCAACAAAGCCGGGGAAAAGAATGGATAGAAGTCCACAGACACACACACACACACAAACACATAACATAAATGCAACAGAACACACGAACTCAATTGCCAAATCCCGACCTGTCTGAATTGGTCGCATAAGCGCCACACTAGCCACGAATTATGCGGCCTCGTAAAAGTTGAGTTGATCGTCAAGTTTGTGTTACTCAGCTGCTTTGAATACAATCAATGGCAGCAAGTGTTCTTTTAATCATCAAAGCGTTCCCCTTTTTGACAATTGCAGTTTTGAAAGTGGAAGTCGTTCGTAGGATTTGTGTTTTTGCAGCATCTGACAAAATACGAATCGGACTTTTCCAGTTCATTACTAAAAAAATTGCGTTTTGTTGCAATAAAGTCAAATAGGAACTACCTAATATAAACCAAAATCTAACAGGAATGAACGTTAGTCATCACGTGTTTATTTAAGCATTATAGTTCAGTGGTTTTTCTGTTACGGTTCTTGTATAAAGTAGTCTAATAGGCTTGCACTACATAGTAGAAATCGAACGCGCGTTGATTTCTCATCAAACAGTTTTATAGAAGCCCCTCAAGCAAAATATCGCAAAAAGGGAAAAAGGACGGAATAAAGGTCACTACAATACGCACTTATCCGTATCGTTTGTATGTAGCTGTGTCATGAAGCGGTTGGATACCATGCCACTGTATGTTTTCTGCACAACCCATTTAGACGTTATTCTCTCATAGGTCATCCGGCGGATACTCTCTTGACAGACAGACATAAATTTTTGGGTGACTTCTTGAGTTGTCAGTTTATTTGTAGCGGTTAATTGTTGATCGATACAAAAGGAGTCAACTTGTCACAAATTATCTACCACGCACCACATCGTTTGACAAGCAACTGATCATAAGCCTGAGTACTTGTAATTTAACCTCCGTGTTGATTTTTCGTTGGTTTCCGTGGAAAGAAATATCACCTTAACGCGGATCTCTGCCTTCAGTAGGCTCTCGTTTTCGCTTATCTGGTTTTGACTTAGTGGAACAACGTGCCACCATTTCCTTTACGACAAATCTCGAGGGTGTGGAAATCCTTGTGAACACATACGAGATTGTTGCCCACGACATAATATCATGCGAGCCGACCGTATAAGCATTAGAGGGAATACCTTTTACTCTGCGACTCAAAATGATGTACGCCGGGAATAAATGACGAGTCCGCGCGGTATTCTGCAGGTGATTTTTGTTATCTCATCTTCGCCTTGCCAAACTAAGATTTTCCAAGGGGGTTAGTCAGACAACAGTGGCTGATAAACACAACCTTGATCCGAACGGTTGGAGGTTAGACGCAGTCTGTTTGTGGCGTCCCTTTCTTTCAGAAATTTTCTATTCAACCAGATGCGTTTTCCTCCGTTCGACCTCAGCTTTATTAAAGTTGTCAGTGTTGAACTTAATAAACCTTCTTTTTCATCCTATTACTTGACCCTATTTGCTAGGCTCTTTTTACACTGGTAGACAGTTTCTGTGGATGTTCTGAGATGCTTGACTAGGTAACGGTTGCTAACGTAAACAATGTTTGGTCCTGGTGCCTACTCAGATATTCTGACCACAGTGGTGTACTCGGGTCACCATCCCATGAGCATGACACTGTTCTGTACTGTTGGTTTATCTACAGCACATGACTGCCAATCGGTGTTGTTCACTTCCCTGGGGCGCTGTAAACTGTCAAAAACTGTCCAGTAAACCAGTAAACTAGCGCAATCCGATACGTACATTGAGCGCACGTAGACAAGGAACGAGTAACGGTCACAACCAGGTGAAGGGCCTTCACGACCGTTTGTATGTATACTTTACGATAAACTACGAACAGGCTTATTCTAACCCTCAGACCGCATAGATCATACAGGTACGTGCCCATTTCTGGACTGAAAAAATGGTTAGGGTTTGCTAACATTAACTTTTCGGTTCGGGCCTGAAATGAAGATTTTGGGGTCGCTATTTTCAATGCTCCGTAGTTTTGCCCACATGCCCCCCAATCTCGCTCTTCGTTATCTTGTCGTTAATGCCTTCCATTCTTCCAATAACTGCTTTCCATTCGAACCCACCGGATTTCTCACCGTCCTGTCCGGGTACCGCATTAAAAGTACCGAACACAGTTGATTCAGAAAATGTAAAACGCACCTAGTGCGACTTAACCTTAAAAGCGTGTTCAGGGGAGATTATTTGTCTGCTATAGTAAATCATCAGTTTCAGTCAGTGAATCGCACATACCCTGCAATTGAATTGTGCCTCTTGTCATTACTTCGGGGAGTTAGTCATAGAAACCCTCGGCGCGATGCACCTAACTATCCTGTCTCACATTGGCATTGGCAGGTATATCGGCTGGAAGAAGCGGTTCTTGCGTCAATGAGAGGTAGGACACCTCCCAAAATTGTTGGTTTAGTCTGCTGAGGGGCCGGACAGCCAAATGAGCAACCGGACACGAAACCCGACTTATCAGCTGAGAAATACCTCATGGAAACAGGTCACAACACTGACTTAATCAGGCCGTTCACTCTGTTGTTATGCCACCCGAATCCCAACATTCTGGCCATCAGTGAAGCTGTGTTGATCAAACTAAGCCACCCAGTGTGGTATGCGCAAAAGTTAACGGTTCAGACAGCCCACCTTCAGTGGTATCAGTCTTTTGACCCAAAATTCACAGTGTTCAACGGCCTAGAATATGTAGTTTTGATGATGGGAGTTTTTCCCTACGAACATTTTGTGTCTTCCGAGAGTGGTTAAAAAACGAACTAAATCTTGGGGAGTATATGCCAGAGTAACACTCTGCAGTATTTATACACACATGCACATGTGGCTTGCTGATCCCAGGACAGACGAGAATTGGAGATGCAGGCACACGTGCGTATAGTTGATATTATTTAGATAAGTTATCTTGGCGACCCAAACGTGCCCAGTTCAGTTAATCGTCAGGACAGCTAACTTGTTGACACAAGCCGCTTGTGAACGTAGTGATTAGTCGATGAACTTACTTCATAGCTGTTTGAGAAATTGCATGACAAAACTGTAAAAGAGAATTGTAGAATCAATTGTCAGTGTTGCAAACGTTGTCACAAGCATTGGCGAATACACGGAGTATTGGGTTTAAGAATGAATTTTATGTTTTCGCAGAAAAACTCACTGGATCTTACAAAGAAATTGCAAACGGCTCAACGTTCCCTTATTGGGTACACAAAACTCAAAAATACAAGTTAAAAGGGGCAGGTAGGAGTTTTGCTATATCCAGGTTTATATGAGAGCCAGTGATGAATAATCTGGACTTCGTCGGGATTCGAACCAGCGACGGAAACAGCATGCCCAAACGAGACAAGCGCCCTGCCAGTTGAATTACGAAGCCAAGCCAGGAGCTCAGAAGTCTTCACATTTGGACTCAGTTACCCGTCCAATCCACCGTCATATGGAACCCACCAGGTGACTCAGCGGTTTCACTGCCCAGGCAGGAATTTTTATGCAGTTCACGCTGGAAAACAACAGTTTCACCGTTGAGCATTAAGCTTCAGGTGCGGCTTCATAGCTTAGCTGGTAGGGAACTAGCCTCGTTTAGACATGCTCTTTCTGTCACCGGTTCGATTCCAACCGAAGCCTAGAACTTTCACAATTGGTTCTCATCCAAATCATGAAATCTTCTACATTACTTACAAGTAATATATCTAGGTTGACGTGGAGTTGGCTTGCTTATTGAGAACTGTCTGAATCGTGTAAAGTACCGACTCCGGTCAGTGAGCAGACCGAAATTATAGGTAGTTTATGAATAGGTAATGTATTTCTATACACATATGAATATTTATGTAATATACATAGTGACTCAATTGTGCGTTTGCACACGCGTTTCGGCACTGCATGGTTTTTCCATCCAAAACCCAAGATTAAATAAATAATCCACTGGTCGGTTATCCATTCGCATATATATACATATTCTTCCAGGATGCGGTACGCTGTTGTTGCTGTGAAAAGTTCAAACCAAATCAGTCAGTACTGTTATGAAAGAAGATGGTAAATCATTTAGTGTCTGTGGTGAATACAGGGTAACCGAATCCCAGACCGAAAAGATGCGCAGCGATATATAGGAGCCAGAGGATTTTATGAAAGCTTTGCATGGTAGTAACAGTTAACCTATTGTGCGCATGTTTACGGATTTTATTGAAGTCCGATTCTAAGGTGCTCACTACGGTTACTACGTATTTGGGATTATCTTAATACAGTTTTCTACTGTTTGAATCACACGTTTCAGTTAGAACATTTCGACCCGCGGTCGAAGATGCAACTGCAGAGTTACAAGGAGCTTACGGATGTCAGAATGATGCAGTCGTACATGCAGACAACACAGAATTACAAAGGAGCGATTCAGAGTTAAGAACGTTGCCATAAAATCTTCTAAGTGCTTGTTTTAAGCATGAGAGTTGAGTTTTCTTGGTTTCTTCATATGCCACAAGGGTGCAGGTCGGACCCCGATCGGTGCATGGCTTTAGTAATCATTAAATCACCAAAGATTTGAAACCAGTAATGGACTATCTTAAACATCATGCTCGTTCTATGCCGAACTTTGCGAAGAAGGCACAGTCATTATTTTTAGTTCAATGAACGGAAACAGGGGCACGGATTAAAATAGATGACGGTTACCTGTGAGAATTTATGCAAGTAGTGGTTAAAAGACTGATATTGGCTCAGCTCATTAAGTGTACGCTGATCACCGATGCAATCAGTGTGGGCGTCGGTGCTGTTTTACAACAAGAGGCACATCCAATCTCACGTACATCGCGGCTGTTGAACGAAATAGAGGAAGTATATTCACAAACACAAAAGGAGGCGCTAGGTTTCGTTTTGGGTTGTCGAACGGTTGCATGAATATTTGTTTGGTTTTGGAGTCAAACGTCTTACGGACCATCAAGTTCTGCATTATTTGATCCGCACAGATCAGTTTTCAAACAATCAGTGACAAGAACACAGTGATGAAGTCTAGTTCTGGGAACATACGATTAAGAAATCACTCACTGCTCTGGCAATTAGATTCTAACAGCAGATTTTCTGTTTCTGTGCCTCACCAGCCGTTCCAATAAACTGAGTAGATTCGATTAGGACAGCTGGAAACTATTTTGGTGCGGTAATTTTCGCGACAAGCACGGGCTGGTCATCGATTATTAAGAAACGACCAGAACTGCGAGTTGCCAATACAGCCGAAAGCATGCTGTGTCGGATGGATCAGTTGGTCATTCCACTACCACTATGAAGGACTATATCAGAGGGCTTAGACAGAATACACTTGGGCGTGGGGAGAATAATATCGTGCGCTCGACAGATGTGCTAGTGGGGTGTGTGTGATAAACTAGGACTGCGACTTCTATCACCACAAAACAAAACAAGGCCGAAGGATAGGACACCCTGGTCAGACAGTTATCTACCGTGACAACATTTGCGTGTAGAATATCGTGGGCCACTTCGTAAGTATCGTAATTCAGTTTTGATTGATTCGTATTCACAGTGGCCGGAAGTATTCATTACAACTTGACCCTCTATGCAAGCATTTCGTGTTTGTTCTAGTCCAGAAGGAATTCTGCAGGTCTTGGGGTTAGACAACGGACCACAGTTGTGTTCCGCCAAAATGAAACACTGACTAGACAGATTCGGATGTAGTCATCCTTGAATGACGCCTCAACATTCATGTTCCAACGGTGTTACAAAAAACTTCGGCGGAAACGCTCAAAAGTCCAAAAACGTTTGCTAAACTGAATGTGTTTGTCGAAAGTTTTCTGCTTCACCACAGAGGCAGAAACGCACTACATAGAGAAGGACAGCTCATCGATGCTACTTAAATTCGGGTATCTGAAAGCACCGCATAAATGCGTGGATTCACCGGAAGTAATATACATTCGTGGAAACGATCTGCGACCTGCCAAAGGATAGAACATTTGAAAGTTGAGCAGTACAATTATAAGAAGTGCTGACTTGTACGACGCCTCAGTTAATCGAAGACACCGACCAAATACAGTCTTAAAACACTGAAGTCAAAGAAACGGAAGAAACAAAATGTCATTTACTCGGAGAGTTCGACTGGCTGAGAAAATCAACACGATTAGAAAGCGTGGACGGAGAAAATTATCAAGGGGGGGGAGTTACGGTGAAAACCTATTCGATTCACGTTCTGTCCATACCTCAGCACGACAGACAATGTAGCAGCTGACCAATCTAAGGTCGCTTTAGCATACAACATCACAATTGAACAAACAGTTTCAGTGTCATATCTTTCGTTATTCATCATGTTCTCTGCTCGGTATCGGACCAATTATATTACAGCTTATGACGCTGCATGTGGCATTGTGAGCAGCCAATGACAGGCTCTAATATCTCAACTACTGATGTACATTTATTAATTCATGTTCTTGGTCCATGAATAAGAATCGCTCACTGCAACCAGTCAGAGATTCTTTCCGTATTGTTTACGGGGGATGATTCAATTAAAGTACGATTCTTAGGGTTATTCGAAGTCCCCAGTTCGAAGTAGGGAAATGGCTTACCGTCAAAATAAGTGATAAGCACTTACTGTTGTTGATCAAATCGAAGCCGTTCAACAGCATTCCGGGGTGTATTAGAATCACAACCGATAAGTTTTTGACCGAAAAGTGTCCACATCATGATCCACTGTTAACGTGAAAGCCTAAACAGTTGTGACTGTCGCACTCTGGTTGGAGTTCATAATTCTGAGAAAAGCAGCAGACGGTGAAGTGTACAACTGTGCGGTAGGAAACAATTCGTTTAATTTGATTGGCTACCCCGAAATCTGGGCAGAATGAGATTGAATAAATCAAGTTTTTTTTGGTTTAAACAGCCTAACCAGAAGGTGAGTCATTCGTGTTAAACAATGTTTACGTTTATACATTAGCACAGAATAGGTGCTTCATGTTCGCTTACAATCAGTATATGTACCCTCTTCTTAAGAAGTTTGACGAAGCTGAAAGTTTATTATAAATTTCTTCCTATTTTCAGAAAGCCAGCTTTTGTTCAACCATAAATTCGGAAAATTAAACATGACGTTAAGGTGCGAATATGCTGAGACAAGCTGCAGTAATCGCATTTAAGCGTGATCTGTTTGGAACGATTCGGTGTCTTCGATAAGAGATTATATCTGATTTTTAGGTACTTTATTTCCATACGACCTAATGCCTGTAGTATATTTTTGTGGGTGTCTTAACTCTTGGAGATTCCCATTGAAGTGATCACACAGGCCGTTTTGAATTAAAAACGCTAGCTAAAAACATCTTAAAAGGATCAGCATTAATAAAAAGTTGTACGTATACTTATATATCTTCTTGCTTTTGGGTATATTTACCGGAGACAGCCTAATATGAACTTGCTGTGGTCCTTGTTGAGTAAACAGCTCCCTGAACGAGGGTGACACCTGTGGTTTCTTGAAGTCTGACGTCTATTTTTGTTGGCTGAAGTTTAGTCGCTATTACGCTTGCATGAATATTGGTTAAAGATTATGAAATGATTATGAAATGATTGTTGTCAACTCCACTGCAGTTTAGACACATTTCTCCTACTGTCGTTTGCATGCAGAAGCTGGCCTGTCTTGGAAAGAATCAAATGCTAGGAAGATTTTTTAAACATATTTCAAAACGTACCATTCGTTATTACTAAAACGACTATTTATCATTAATTTTGGAGACCAGTTTATACATCTTCGTTCAAATAAAAGGTGAACGCTGACATCAAAATTAAACAACAAAATTGTGGAAAAAGGAAATTCCACGTAAGCCGATTACTAACTGTATGGCAGTGCATGGTTAACAGCACTGAACAGTTGACAAGCTCTTCCACAGTAGTAGCAAATTTAAATGAACTCATAGCCAGTCAATAAATATAGGTCTTGTGATAGTTTAACAGTATGGAACAAAAATTTGGTTTCACAAAGTCACTGGCTGTCCAAGACGCTGACGGCTCACGCACTGGGATGGAAAAACGACCTTTCAGAGTGAGAAAATTATCAGAAAAGTGACAATACCTAAAGATATGTTCTCCACATAGATATATCATAGATTGTGAAGGGGCTCAGAATGGTCGGCAGGCAGAAATCCGCGACTGTACAAGTAGACAGTCTCTGGTGAATAACAATATAATTTCAAAAAGGATACATGGGTCCACGAAAAGTGATGATCAGAGGAGTGTGAGAGGTTGGATCCACGGTACAGCCCATATTGTGGGGGTGCTGACTGAATGACAGCGTTATGGCTGCCGCCTCCCTACTACTCAATTTTGTTGGTCCAGGCGGTCTGAGTTCGATTTTCATCCAATGTGTTGTTACCCAGTACCACAACATCCAGATGGTATTTGTGTATATTCAAACTAATTGGCTTTTGTCAATTCTCGATCCCTCTGTCCCACCCCATCTTCATTTATGTAGCTGATGAGACGATTTTTGTGACCCTACACCTTAACAAAATTTCTCCGGCTCTAACCTAATCCATGGTATTTTTTTACCTGATGAATTCAAACACAGCTGAAATTGGTCACCGGTGTATTGAGTGAGAGCATAACGAAAAACTTCATGTTTAATTATTTCTCTTTCCGCATCATTTTATTAGGTTTGGCATAAACGAACTGTATGCCATTCTCATTTTATTTAGGCGTTCAGATTGACTTTTCGATTTGGTCTCTTCAAAAAAACAGCATAAGACTTCGGTTTCCTTTCTGGCAGAAGTCTATCAGTGGTAAGTTAACGGGGTACGAATTCTGGTCCACGTTCGTTCGAAACAACTGTAACAACCATCGTTTCAACGAGCTCATGTTAGACATGACCGTATTATTAAATCTAGACGTTGAGCTATATTGACTCTTCAGGATTTCCGGATGGATTTGAGAGGTAACCCACTAACCATTTTGTCAGTTGCGATCGAAGACTGCGAACAGACCGTTAAACCTGCAGGGCAATTTGTTTATTTTCGTACAGTAGTATGAGATTTGGTTGTTAGAAGATAAAAACCAATCACATTAGATTGTAGCTTTTAAATTCATTTATGGTATCCGACTTTAGTAACACGTAAGTTGTAGATGAAAGACATATATATATATCCTTCATCTACAATACGTGAAAATGTGTTACATAGATGCGCTGTTTTTGTTGGATATTTTGCCGCAAATCATTGTAGAAGAATTTCTGCCGGCACTTGTAATAATTGTTTTTATCAGCAAATCCCATGAGTAAGGGGGCAAAGATGCGACTCTGATTTAGGCGTATGGTAAGACTACTGTGATCGTTCGTCAAATAGTCTCTTTGCTTGATGGGTATACTTGTTCGAAAACTAATGCCTAAGAAGTTAGGTGAAAGTTCTCATTCACTATACTGACGTAAGTGATTGGTTATTTGCACATTCGTTAATGACACTATGCTTATCTATGTGTAATTGATCATTGGTTCTTACAAGCATAGTGGTGGCACGCAATCTGAATGAACAGAGCGGTGTATAGTCGTACAGTCCCAAATGATTGGGTAATTGGTTATAGTTGCTAAAGCCAGGCATATGGATATGAATAAGAAATAACTGATATGCGACTATGTTATCATTTTGAATTACTTTCTTTAAATGTGTCCATAGGGGCTGCATGGACAACCACATCGCGAGTTTCACAAATTGAAGTTTCAGGAACACTAGCAGTGAAAACCTTTACAGCTATGGCAAAATTACGAGTAGAAAATTATTATTTATTTCCAGTTATTAGTGCATATTTTACTTGAGTTATTATTTCTGTCGTCCGATGAATTTTGTCGGATAAACACACAGTATTCGGGAAATCGTAAAAACAGGACGATTCTCAAATGAATTTTTACCGAATTACGCAAATCTCTGTCCTGTGATCACAATTAACACGTGACGCAGCCATCCGTTTACTTCGGTGTAGCCACTCCCGTCCCCACTATTACACCCACGCAAAGTGATTTCGTCCAACATAATATCTACCAACTACGTGTCACTCAATCAATTAGAACGACCAGACTCTCTCCGTACCAAGCAGCCAACATGTGAGCACAACATAAATGGACCTGTTATGATTATGAGCTAAATATAGCTCAGTGGGACCGTTTTCTGAATAGTACACACACTAAGTAATTGCGAAACCCCAGCGGAGGCTTACGATTTACGCAGCTGACGAGCAAAATCAACAGTCTTGTCTTGAAATTAGGCTAATGAACAAATGGATTGTTGTAGATCAGGCCTACGGACAAACGATAGTGAATTTCCTCCGGTAGTACTTTTAAGAGAGAGGCATAAAAATGTGGGAGTTACCAGACACATGGCAAAATAGGCTATATGCAAATGATTTATTGATTGAAGTAACTGTAGATATATATATATGCATACAGTTCGCCCCATTCAGCCTAAAGAAAAGGAAACACGGTCGGTAACCACTTTAGTGTAAATCAGTTTGTGGCAAAATGGATGCGTCAGTCTTCGAGGTTAAATATACGCAAGAACTTGCTCCACTGGCATGATCATAACCCTAAGTCATATTGCGTGACCTATGTTCAGTGTGTTGATTATAGAAAATAAATCAAAAACGTACAGTCGCCCACACCATCGTCGGCGTACACGTTTCTGTATTCTATGAAGTCCTCCTAATCGAGAAGGCACGATCAATGACATTTGATACCACATTATCATGTTACAGTGACCGAATCCAACGGATGCTTGTGGCTAAACCTCATCAGTGGCCTGTACCATACTGATTGCGGTTTCGGTAACATCATGTACACAGTGTAAATTGGTAGGAACTAGTCGGGGAAGTATTTGGTTAGGGTCGTTTGTCAACCAGATAGTCAATGCTGGGTAGCTGCATAATAGACTAATATTAAGGTAGAATCCTTCTGTGTCGGAGAAAGTTTAGATGAGCTCTAGTGGTGATATTTAATTTAAAAAGGACCCTACTTTAAAGGTGTGGGTTTTGACTTAATTCAAATCAGCGACAAAAACAGCATGCCCAAGCTGGACATTTGCTTCACCAGCTGAGCTACGAAGCCACACCGGGAGCTGAGAAATTTTACATCTGGACTCAGTCGCCCACTTTTCTAACTGTCCCAAACGAACTCCATCCAATAATCTAAGGTTTCGACTACTCCAGCAAGATTTTTTGAACAGTTCACGCTGGGATCGACTAAGACCAACCAGCGAACCCAACACCAACTGTCAAGTTACTTATTAATAGTACACAGCAGTGGCTTTGGTGAATTCCAACGGGGACTGTCTGGAAAATTCTTGTAGAGTTGGCAAGTCAAGTATGTAGGATTAGAAGACAAACAAGTACATAATTTTGACTGTGAGGCCTAATGAAACATTCAGCATACACTACACCAGCAAGCTGAAGAAGTGAAAGCATAACGGGCAAAAATGTCTGAGGATTCTGAAAAAAAGTATAACAGACTTATCACAGAGCGGAGATTGATGGTTTATATGAACTTATAAAATTGGCTTACAAACACGATCGAGTTAGCTTAATTTTATTCATAGCCTTTGATGTCTGTTCGTTGATGGCTTGCTGTGAGAATGGTGATGATCTACCATTCCGAGAGGGTCAGCCTACTCACTGTCCTGATTGTCACAATTTCGCACAGTCGCATTACCACGACTGATATCATCTGTGGTTCTCTTTCAAGCCGCGTACTTGAGTGCACTGCCAGCAACTGTCGTCCACTGAACTTTCGAAACCCTTTGACATCACTCGCTCACTTCAAGTGATCCGGTCAAAGGTTGCCTTCCTCCAGGATTTAAGATTGATGTTGCAACACGAAAAGCTTATTTGGGAAACGTCCAGATACTGGAGCTTTGGATCACCAGGATCCTGCTGATCTGCTTCTAGCTGCTATTACAACGATTGCTGTGCTATCCGTTCACCAAATATCCGGCAGACGTACCCTAGCCAGCGAAGATGTTTTGGCATCAGCATGGGTTGAATCCACTTCCTGTTTGATGTTCGCGACCACATCCAGTCATTTAATTCTCAGAATATGCCTTGGATGTTGTCGATTGAAGTCACCCCGGATATCGTACATTTGGCTGATACAGTGTCCAGATTTTGTTGTCATAAAACTGCGCGAACAGTACCATGGATCTGTTGACAAGCGGTTTTGCCCGCATCTTCAGGTTGCGGTATTGCTAGCCGTGTCCACCGAAGCGTCGAAAATAGCACTGGCTTTGGTTATGCGAACTGAAAGCTCGCTCTCCATGGCTAGACGGTCGATAGGGGGCTACTAAAACAATAAAAATCTGAACGGCTATCCACAATGTCTTCAATGGTGTGAGTTTCAATTGTAGACAAAGTACCTTCTGCTGGAGAAAGCTGTATAAAAGATAATACCCTACAAGTGTTAACGTACAATACAACTTTGAATACGCCAGTCGCGAAGGCCGTAGTCAGCCGTAGCGGTTCTTCATTGTGCACAACCAGGGCACTATGGTATGCAAACAACTGTAAGCCGTTAGACGAATTACGTAACTGACTTGGACTGCCGAAACGTCGGGTGCTGTTCCGCACGAAGATTGCTGCTACACTTTAATTGAACATCGAGTTCAGAACGATTGTTTTGATAATGCGATAATCTAAAAACTAAATAACGTTAAGATTACCACACAACTCTGATTCACACCAGTAACAAGTGCGAAATTCTCGGGGTCGATTCACATGATTGCCTCGTTGACTTTTTACTCATATGCAATATTTCAATTATTTTGACGAAATTACCTCGACATCCACATTTATTAAGCACTGTGTATAATGTTTCGTGGTTCAGGGAACCAATCAAATTGATGGAATCCACTACAACGACGAGCACCGGCCGGTTACGTTCACGATTTTCTTCTCACGATCTACTGAGTGGCAGAAAGGTATGTCAATAGCAGGAAACTTTAACATTATTGTAACTGTAATACTAGACAACAGTGCTGTTGTGACTGCAAAAGACGCTTGGCCTTCAAAGCTGTTTATTGCACGAACTCTCGTACAGGTTAATTTAAAACAGGATCATGAACACGTACAATCATTTGCACGGCTGACATGCACTCATACACAGTGGTTAGCAGCAAGTTGTTATTCGTCCTGGTGACACTTCCCCCATAGTGCGTACACACTACTCTGATGGCCGCTTCTGGTCCATCGTCTTCCTGGCGTTGAGGCTTACCCTAAGGTCCCGAATGTGCGCACTATACTACTCACAAACGGAACTGCCTCCCACACAACAGTACTATGTTAAGCGATCCGGAGTCCACATTATTCCATAAGAACATTCGCCTCTATGATTTTTGCATCAAGTCGATTGAGCCGGATTCGTGCTAAAACTTTTGCAGCACAGCTCAGGAAAATGATTCTCTGATAACTATCGTGCTCTGTTGGCCCCACTTACACAAAAAGGTGCGACGAAATGGTTTTTGCACTGCAGCGTCACTGATTCTGGTTCTCAAGTGAAATGAAATATAGAGCAGACTGGGTTCTGAAACTGGGTCATCATGCTTCAAAAGTTGATCCGATAACCCGTCTTTATCTCTAGTCTCTCAGATTCACAGTTGTCCGGATAGTTACTGGACCAATGAGAGATCACGGGCGATGGCTTATATCTCTGCAGTGGGATGCTGCGACGGGTTGTTCACTGCCATTCTGTCAATGGTAGCAAGCAGAAAGGTGATATACAAATCGTCCTCGGCAAACCAAAGAACTCCTTGTGCTGCCGAAGGTCAGCAGCAATCCACATCGCTGTTTTCGCCAGTCGTCCCTCATTTCACCTAAACTCTCAGTGAGCTAAAGACAAGCGCTACGGCCTGTTCTCTTCTAGTCCTTAGTGCTTCAGTCCAAAATTGAAATAGCAGGTGATTTATTTTCCCTTCACATCAGAGTTGGGATGATCGTCTAATTGTTAGTGATTCAGTCGGGGCGTTTTTGATTCTGGATACAATAGATGCTGCCTCGATATGCCACTTAGGATGTTACCACCTGTTACCAGGTACGGTGAATTTGGGGGAGTATTTGTCGCAAACGGCGACTCCTCGTTGGAAAATGGTCCTCGACCCTGAGTTTTCCGCGTGCCCAACATCCACCTTTCGTTGCTGTTCGCATGATCAGAAATAAGCGGGCTTTCAAAAGTGAAGAAGCAACCCGGTTCTCATCAGTGACGATCCACCCACCCATCTTACGCGTGATACACACTTGATGAACGTCAAACTGCCATAAGATCACGTGACCAGGCAAATGTTTGCGTCTGTTTCCTGAATGAGTCTGCGTTTGGCGGTTGCTCACAGTCAAATAAAACGGGCGCACGTGGTAAACAGCTCTCGGAGAGCACGTAAGTGAAGCAGACGGTCACCGACGTCATAAATTTCCTTAACGCTTTGAGTTCTGATCCCATCCGAACAGACCGTTGGGCCGTGCCTAACTCGAGCACCGAAATCGACCAGAATAATCAATATTTCACTCACTAGTGTCCAGCGAATTGCGGTGGAGAGCCGATCACAGGACTGGTGATTTGTGTCACCAGAGTAGTAAGTGGATAAAAATAATCGCTAGAAAAAGTATCAGATTAACTCGACCGAGTCGCAGGCACATGAAAATAAGCGGAAAGCTGGTGTTGTATGATGTGTTGACATCAGAGAAGTGATGCTACCATTGACAGTGGAGTAGACACCTTTGCTCACAAACACCTACTGTTGGATAGCCGATTCAGTAGTAGATATGACCACCATCTGCTATGCTGTACACGAAATGCAGCACCACACAGATCTGCTGTGTACCGTAAGGCTGTGCCTCTGTCTACGCAGTCAGTAGTGCGGCATTCAACCTTGGGTACAATTTTGATCAATTTAGCCTACCTGATCTGATATATTGGTCTGTACTAGGTGCACAAGGCAGGTTTGACTTTGTAACTCATTTTAGATATGCGCAATTCACGCACTGGCCAAATGCCTTGCTGGTCTACTCGAACTCATTAGGGTTGGAGCTAACAAAACACAGTCCAGAACATTTCGTTGACGCAATCAAAGAATGTTTTCATTCGATGTTGCCTCACTATTTACGAACGTGTATCTACAAGAGACAGTTGACTATTTATGCGATTACATCGAGCGTAAAGACAAACGTGTGGGTATCCTAAAAGATGAACTGAAAGAACTGCTGGTGCTTTGTACTATTAATGGTCAGTTTCTGTTCAACGAGCCAGTCCACCGACAGAGAGATGGCGTAACAATGGGTTCGCCTCTAGGTCCCCTGTTAGCTGACTTTTCCATGACCAAATTGGAGACTAACCAACTGAGTGCGGTCACTGAACAATTTACACTTTACAAACGGTATGCTGATATTTGCTGTGTCGTCAGCGAGAATTCTAACATGGACAAATTTATGACAGCTTTTAACCCAGCCCATAGCAGTAGTGAATTAACCAAGGAGTCAGATAAGAATACGTTAAAGATCTGAACCACTGACACTTTACAAGCTGAGCCAGACTTTCTACAAAAAGTGTTCATGCAGAATGGCTACCCAATGCGTTTCATTCAGAAAGCGATGCAGACGGTAGCTTTGGAACTTAAGCCACCCTTTGTGAATAGAAAACTTGTGTTTATTAGTCTTCCTTTCAGGGGAGATCCCGTGACCGTAGTTATCTAAAGAGAACTCAAAAAGTCAGTTGAAACAATCTTCATCAGAGCAGAAAGACATATATTGTGATATATTAACATTTCATTTACTCTCGTCAGTCGCAAACGTAAAACATGCCAGTTATTTACACCATATAGATAACGACAAACGTGGACTAGACACATACACACACACCAGTTATTATGTAATCATGACCATGGCAACCCGACAGGTTGCTTCAACCATTTCTGTGCACACAACGTCGGTTGGTAAGTTCGAATGAGCATCGTTTCGCGAAACAATCTACGTTGCCTTGTACCTGAGTTTCCAATCAACACCCGTTGTCATGTCACAACTCATCCAGCTGTTGGGTGTACTCATTTGTTTTCTGTGTCAAGCAACACATATTAGTCGCACTACAAAGCGACTGTCTGAGAGAGTGCGTGAACATCATCCTGCGTGGGTGAACAGTGGTGTGATTAAAACCGTTTCAAGCGCGATTGTTGCTCATTTGACCTACTCTAATCATTCTGTCAGTAAGAAAGATGCTCTTTAGACTGTCCAACGACTGTCAAGGGATCGATCAAAAATGGTGAGATACCGAATGTTGACCATGGCTGAGTATGTGGTTGCACCAACTCTAGCTCTACGCTTAAAAGAAGTTCGTGCGGACACCTAATCTCCCTTAGCCCACAATCAATCAGGCCCCCGATTTGGAACAGCAATTGCGTAACTGATACCAAACTTGCTGCCCATAACCTCCACTGGCCGTTTATCTGATTAACCCTAGGTCAGTTATTATATTTATTGTGTTGTAATTAGTCTGATGATCGAACACAGAAAAGAAGTCTCTTTCGTCATTTTGTCGTTCTCATATCTGAGACGGTTAAACATGAAACGGGCGAAGACAGCATAGTTTTCTGGACCACTTGTCGATCATAATTTAGCGACAGGAATCGGGTTGCACTTCTCCGTTAGGATAAAAATAGCCAAAATCATTAACAGAATGCATTCCCAAGAGTGAATGTCAGTTGTGCAGATTTTTCGTTTTCGTTAGCCCATCACAAATGTGATTGGGCATGTTCCAGAAATGGCATGCAGGAGGTCACATTTCCGTTCACAATCTCAACAAGTATCTCAAAAAAGTGAATACCAAAAGCTTGCCATCACAAGCATGGTGTGCATGCGAAGACCGCGATTATGTAATCAGTCACATAACTTGAATTATTTTTTTTCCAAAGCATGAAAATTGGTCAACCTATTGAACAAGAGGACATTAAGGAAGCTGCAGTTAAGGGGTACCCTTGTTTGTTAACGAATAGTCATCGTTTTCTGATTGCTACAGTTCGAACACCATTCGTATTTAGCTGCCCTGTTCATAACTGCCTTATCCACGTATAAAACAAACGCCATATTGACTTATCTTCTGGTCTATAGCCCATCCATGATGTAGTACTTTATCAACTCCAGAAGTTGAATTTGAAAGTGGTAAGGGATACTCTAGTTGTTGATAACTAATCGGAGATCTTGGTTATTACTACATAAACGTTTCTCTTATGTCTTCGAGGCTTTCACATTCAGACATAATTCTAAGTGAAGTTCAATGGGGAACCTGCTGTTAATCATGTATGCTAAATCAACGTTTACATGATAAACTGTGTGAATCCATGTTCACAAAAAATACGTGCATTAAACTGTGTATTTCGTTGACATCTAAAAGCTGGTTTACGTAAGGTACACAGGTTAATAGATTATTCCGCTCAAAATAACTATAACCTTAAAGCGTCGATTCCTATAGAAACGATTAAATCATTAACACCGAAGCAGCGCATTCCCTAACATTTCAATTGGTTGGTAGTTATCCGGCAATTGCTCTACATAAACCTGACTGTTCCTGGGAACGTTAGGCAATTGATTGTCGTAAACACTACGTTTGTTCCGTTTACTCCAGAGAACGTATGAATGTGACTGAACCGGCTAGAGCGTACGGTACGTTCACGCGGCCGTCTACGAGTGCCTGACCAGTGGCCAGGCTTTCTTCCCAACTTCTCGCCGGACCAATTTCGATAGCCTGGCCTTACGTTGGTAAATCAAAAGTTATGTCGTCATTCTCATTGCATTTAGGTGTGGAGGGCTCAGCTGCCTGAAGCGTATCGATTCACGTGTACATGAGTGGACTGCGTGTGACGATAGCCATCACAGTGCTACAGTCGATTATGTTTGGGCGTAACAGGATCTGGAAGAAGAAAACGAGGAGAAAATTACTGTCAGAAGCTCTGTCATGATCAGCCAGCGTTCAACTCCATTTTGGTCACACCAGATATTTTTAACTTACCAGAATCGTCAAATCACCACGGTTTTTCTGTGCCAGTGATACAAGTTTCCGGAAAACACTAAACAACTTCAGGATGAGTTGAACGGCACTAACCAGTAGCCCGTTGATGATCGCCTGCCACTCAGCCCCAACGCATGTGAAACCAGTATCGTGACAAAGTCAAATCAAACACCTGATTAAGACAGTGGAATTTCGGGATCTCAGGTTGTGAGAATTTTAGTCTGGTTCCAATTGTGCAATGATGATTACGGAAGTGCAGTTGACGCCAATACCTTTGGGGGAATTTATAAAACTTCCCATCCTGGCACTTTAATAATGCCCCGCTCTGCTATGCACTCACACCAGGAGATAAACAGGTTTACAGCTCTTAACTTAATAAGGTGGCACCTATTGAAAATGACCGAAGATAGACTATCATCTGCAGAGCGACCAGCAATAATCAATCTGTTCTTAGTGTGCTACAAACAACGTAGAACTCGCAGACCCCAAAAATCCTATCTACGCCAAATCACTCACTAGAAGACCCCTCCGAATAAACATGGACGCACGTGTAGAGGAACATAACCTGAAACTGCGGCGTAGAGTAGGTGATATATTATGCAGATCAAGTTTGCTACTTGGATCTTCTCATACCGGAACATACTGTCCTGATTTGAGGTAACGGTTGAGTCATTTGATAAGTGTCCTATCCCTAAGTCTCGGTCTTTCAGTATGTACCTGGTAAGCGGACGCACAATATGTCTTTGTCCAGATCTTTTAACATAGTACCGAGATACAGTCGGACGCGAAATGAGGAGGAGAGCGTCCAATTTTTAACGGTAGGTCGTTCCCGGTGCCAAATTTCTAATTTACTTGGACCGTTCTTGGAAAAGCACCTCCACTGAGGGTCCTCAAGTTGAACGATTAATTAATAGATTAATTCTATCAAAACCACGCATTTCATGGTCATTTAACACGGCAACCCAAAGTTGCACAAACTTATTTGCAAGATCGGAGTTTGTACTCCCTCAACATTCAGCAAACATCTGTGGGTGGGCTAAGAAGAACGTAGTCAATATGGAAAACAGGTACGTTTACGCAAACTATACACGCACAGTCAAATGCCAACATCGCTAGTCCCCTTGTTTTATTTTTCGATGAGTAACCATGGTCATCCGGGCGTAGACGACAAAAACAGTGAACGTGGAAGGACAGACTGATCTATTCAGTTGATAAAGCCTCAGCGAACTCACGTCTTTGTGAACGTGTAGAGGTGGATAGAACAATGAACATTGCTTACGAACACTTTGTTGGTTAGAAAAGGATCTCACAATCTACGCTTTCCGATTTTGTCTTCAAAGCCTAGCAAGTCTTAATTCGGAATATTTGAGTGAGTTTAAAGTAAGATTAATTTAAACAAGGTACTGTTAAATCTCGCCCACTTATGAAGCGCATAAAATTTCAGAATAGAGGATAACGGGCATCAGTACACATGCGTCATATCGGTCTTCGAGTAAAACTGTGGGTAGCTTCTTGGCAGGCCTCAATAACTCATACGTGGGTGTAAATGATGATATCCATGGTTCACCAAGACATCTATGAATTGCTATTTGCGTCGACGGATCTGATTTCAGATGGTGTCTGTTATCAATAACACTGGTTCGTCGGTGATCAGGAAAGAAACGCCGGCACAATATAAGTAACTGTGAATAAGTTTACAGGAGTCCCAATCGCGAAAAATCTGGACTCCGGCTGGATTCGAATCAGCGACAGAAACAGCGTGTCCAGATGCGACAAGTGCCTTACCATCTAAGATGCGAAGCCACTTTGAGTAAGTTATTCATTGCAATCTGACGGTCTGTTTGTAAACTGCTTCCGCCGAGTATTTGAACTAACGTATAATAAAGAGTCAGGTCTTTTCTGTGGTAGCTGCCGTGCATTTTTCTCGATGTGGTAAGGCGAACCAGAGTAGAGGATAGATTGCTTAGAGAAGTCAGATGGAGACTTCGAAAAAATCGCGTTGAAAGTATGATGGTATTGAACTGATCAACTATCTCTGAGAATTTGTAGGCTCCGCTTTTCTGTCTTTCTCTCTGAAACACTCTCGTTAACAACGCCATCTTTAAATGCTAAACTGCCAAAATTGTAACTTTCACTATCTATTGCCATCGTCGGCCGGATAGATCCAGAATATGAAATTGTGACCCAATTTCTTATTGACTAAGTGGATTTCGCTAGGTGGAGCAGAATATCTCATGAATCAATCGGGAGCACACATTTGTTTCTGAGAAAATGCATAAAGTTACAAGGCTGCTAACACAGGATCTAATTCGAGAAATATTCATTCGTCGGCAAATCCTGTGAGATTTGATTTGCTCGCAACCCGGTAGACTTCCTAACCGGCGCTACGGAAAAGAGACAAAGGGCTCTCATTTTGCTGTTGTTAGGGTTCCTTAGTAGTGCACACCATCTTCACAATCGCGATTTCAACTCCGGTCTACTTTATTGAAGTACATCCATGTTAATCACTGCGCCAGTGACTCCATATTAGACACGACCAGTTTTATATCTAAGAGTTCAGCTATAACCACTTGCATTTGACACTCAAGCTGAATCACCATGTCAGAGGAGATAACCTATCGGTTCTGCTAGCTCTTCACTGAGCTCAAGACTTATCAGGTCGCAAGTACTGAAATCATCAAACTTGTCTAGTCCCGTTTTACTTACTGGTAACTTGGACATTTGCCCAGTGTAAATAGAACACCACTGTCACCTGACCATGACTTCTGCAATCAGTTAGACTCTAAAGCTCGTACTCTTGGAAAGCGAGTCATAGCTATGAAGAACGGATGGCTCCAGTGGAAGAAGAAATCGCAATCTCATGCATTTTAATAAAGAACTGGACCGAGGGTATTTATGTTGTGAATAAATCAGGACTTAGGTCGAATGTAAGTAGTGTTTCGTTCGAAATCATTATTTGCAAGCAGAGGTTACAGACATTCAGTACAGTATGATCGCATCAGCAAAGGATACAATCATCCAATAAAAACAACTATCAACCACATGATAAAAAACAGTGATAAACTAACATTCTCTTCGAAGATAACTTACTAGAAATAATAGACCGGAGCTGGACTTTGGGCGGAATTCTTAGTCCTTTAGTTTACCGGCTGCCTATCCGGAGGTACCAAATTTCCAGTTTCCCGTGAGCTGTCTCAGTGACAGAGTGCACAGCAGTGTGACTGAGCGCTTGCGTAAGGCAATTGTACCTACCATCAGGTCAGTGGTACAGTGGTCGACACGATCATTCTATGAAGACCTGCACATCAACTCAACTGTTTACTGTTACACTACGAATTAAATCTAACGAGAGTGAAACGCGATTCTTGTGATCTTCTTTCGAATAGGTTGGCCAGAAAGTGTTAACCATAAGTGAACGGTATTTTGGTTATAAAAATGTTTGCCGCTGTATCGCTTAGTCAGAAACGAATGGTAATAAAACGGAACGTACAGTTAGTTGACACATGTGATATATGAGCGTTTTTCTTACAGCAAAGTAGCTCGAAATCAGTATCGCTCGTTGACCAGTATACAAGTATTTCATCGCGTACTGTCTACAGTTTGTCTTGTTTTTTCTTCATAAGTCTGTTTCGTTCTGTACATAAGTACAAACCGTAATAAAAACTTGATAATATTTTTGTTCACCACCAGCTGAGATGCAAAACGTTAACGACTGTTGCTGAGAAAATGATCTATGAAATATAGAATTGACACGGTCGATGTGATTTTCTTCGTCACCGGTAGTCAAATTTAATCGTAGATTACGAATGAGTTGATGGCACACCCTTATTGGTTTGTTTCAATCAACCAAACGAAGATTTTCTGAACTGTACCCATCTCTACGCTTTTGTGTGGACAGGCCTCAACAATTAGGAAGCAACCAATTCATGTACATTTCGCCTTATATTTCCATAGGTGTAAGTCCTCTTTGAGTGTAGTGAGATTTACTCTGATGTTTTTTTTGAATATTATGTTCTGCGCCACTAAAATCCAACCTTGACGCATTCAACTTATCGAAGAGACCATTCAGGCAAATCACGGAACAACTATATGTTGAAGTGGAGCAGTTCGAGACTAATGTTCTCCACACTGAATATAAACAAGTTCTCATCTAGTCGAAATCCAGCATGTGTGAATACGTTTGTTTGGAAAGTCATCGAACTACCGTTTGATGCAACTAATGTGCGTGAACTGAATCATTTGTCTGGTAACAACAGACAACAATTGTGGACCGTAGGGGATTCAACGTGAAGTAATTAAATTACTTGACGATTTCTGATGATTTCGAGCAATGCCCTTTCCACTAGATCGCCTCGATAAGTGGGGTAATGCATAACCTTTACATGCAGGTCGAAGGTGAAAACGTGCACCAGAAATACGCCCTCTCTAACTTACATTGGATCGCGCGTTACCCAGCGCGTTACCGCGTTACCCCCAGCGTTAGCCTGCACTCAGACATTTTTAGATCAAAAGAATCACTCAGTGGTGAGTGACTACAGATTTACCAGTTCTACACTGCTAACTAAGTTCACGAGCTCAATCTTTTCTGGCAGGTGGGTGAGTGGTTCCTGGAATTTCTTTCACCTCATACACTCTGCAACCCACAGATCTTGGGTTTACGACGAAATCACCAGTTAGGTGGAATTCACCTATCTAATCAGAGAGTACGACCACGCCTCAGCAAGTAAAGTGATCGTCCAGCCTCAGACAGCGCTTTTATGGTTGCTGGCTGAACGAAGAATAAATTCGTTTCGTTACACCATGACCATCGAGACTGTTGCATTTAAGCTCCTTCCCGATTTCCAATATCACGCAATCTCTTATCGTTCGGCAAGTTGAACCATTAGTGTTACGTATGTTAGTTATTCAGTTCAGCATACTTTTGTAGCGATGTTCCTGGTCATTTTCAGACACTCCACGTGTGGGGTTTTAAGATTACTAAATCAGTTGGTCACTCAGTTCAACTTTTACTGAGTTATTTCGCAAAAGTAATTGCAGCAGTTCCAGGGAAGATGTTATTGAGGCTCCCTGTGCTTCATTTAATCGCAAATTCTATTACCACCTGACCAATGTGAGCTGATAGACAGGCCATGGCTAAGCCGGTGGGCTATGAGTTGCCTAGTGGATAAATCAAGGAATTGTTGAAAGATACATGGAAGGAGATTGAGTCTCATAAACGAACCCGTCTTCCGGTGATTGTAAAGAAGTAATCTTCTACACTGCAAGCAGATCAGAGTGTAGAATTCCAGTAGGTGAGTAGGCGGTACACGGAAAGTGTGCAAGTTAGAACGTGACATTTCAGTAAATGGGCACCATACCTAGCATGTCCATAGCTGAGACTGATGATTTCACCCTGAAGATCATCTTGGGGCTGTCATTCTACGAGTGACTAAAGGCTATACAGTTCAAGGTAGCATCCAATCGTGAAACACCTAGACTTCAACTGAATGAGAGCCAGATAAAGCAACCATTTGCTCTTACAAGACATATTCATTTGGCTGTGTTATGTAGCTAATTCACGGGCTGATAAACCACCTATTTGGACCCGGCTACCCACTTATGTCTTTAGGTTACATAAAACGTACCACGTGATTTAGGGGAGATGGTCCGATACAATAAATTCTTTTTTATCGTGAACTCTGTGACTAAATAGAGCTGCTGATGTTTATTGAGATTTCAGATCGACGGGTTTGGCTACCTAACTCACACGACAAGGGGGATATTGATTAAAACAACACAACTCCTATCACTGTTTCAAATCTGGTCGAATTCAAAATGCTTAGTCGTAATTCCTCTTCCAAATCAATAAAATTTTCACACTTAACCCTATTTTTGAGGCTTAAACTTGTTTGTCGATCTCAGTCTATCTTAGCTTAACTTCATCTTAAGGCAAAACTAGTCGATGCAATGTGGTTTCGGACTATGCAAACGTATTTAAGAATGGGTGACGACGTTGACGTTGAAGGGGTAAACTGTTAAGTGGTTACGACATCCGATAAACGAATCGTGCTCATCTGCAACCCATTGACCATGTGCTGAAGTATTCACAACCAATAAAGATTTTTAACAAAACTGTAGACCCCAGTTAATTCACACCCCAACACATCAACACAACCCGAACGATTTCTAATGAACTCATGAGTCGTCACATTTAAGTGCACATGTTTTAATACAGCACCAATACGCTCATTTTGTCATGTGGTTCCCTAATTCATGAACGTTATTTTAGTGAGTTTTTCTTGTTCATATTCATTTGCATTCTGCTCTTTGGAGGATTGCCGAAGTTCGTTGTCTTCGGCTTCCACCGCACTGTGTACATTACTAATTTAATAACCGTACCAGGATGACAGTCATTAGTTTGAGTTTGTTAAGGAATGTGTGTCAGTACATTTGACTGGCTGATGATTAAACGATAGGGACACCTGGCTGGTGCAATCGTGTGTGTTTTATACTCGGGTCGCCATACATTATCCGGTACACAAACGCTCACACACACACACACGGTTGGCGGCATCCGATTCGGAT